>KZ451980.1:1478056-1503774 GCA_002786265.1 Apostasia shenzhenica
TCTTATTTATCATTCGATCCAATTTAATTTTAATTTTAAAATATCTTAATTTGCGGGATTCAAAAATCTTATTTATCATATAATTTATCTAGAAAATATTTTCCTCTTAATTAAAATAATTTACTAATCAATTTTGCTGAATATAAATATAAATATCATTGGTTTCATTTTTCCGTCCCGCATCACCTCCCCTTTCGCATTTGGCCAAGCAAACCCAATATTTGGTGGGTCTTAAGTCAATTAAAAAGTGAATTTGAAAGTTTTTGATTGAGCTAAAGTATCATTTCATTCTCAAAATTAATTAATAATGCTTAATCTCAAAGAGAATTAATTGCTCGACAAGATAAATGATTTTTTTCTCGAGAGATTACAAGTTTAATTTGAGCGTACACTTTCTCTATCATTTTTTTGCAGCGCCTTCTAATGCCCGCTGAGCCATCTCCTGTCATGCATACGACTACAATTGACTCACCCACACTAACGCACGCATCGCCTACACTCAGTCTTCTAAGCTGTATTTGGACCAACGAACCTAATTAATTGGTGGGTTTGCCTCCAAAATCTTCTGAATAAGTTACGGAATAATTTCTTTCTAAACTCAATTAACTACTGATACTCAATTTCGAAAAGATTTACTTGCTTGATTAAATTAATCGACTTGCTTCTTGAGAGACCAAATTTACAATTAAAGAGTTAAAGTATTATTTCATCTCAATTATAAGAAATACTATTTATACTTAAACCCAGGAACAAATTAACTAAATTTAAACCAACAAGTTCTAATATAATTGATAATTTATCATTTATTAATGACACAAGTTAGTTTTAATTATAGAACAAATTAATTAATGAAATTTGATTTTTTTATTTATCAAATAAATAGTTTAAAATAACTGTTTTTTAATTATAATAATTTGTCTGATTTAAAATTTACATATCTTGTTCTCATCCAGCATCAACTTCACTTCCTGTCATCTTCAATGAAAAAAAATTAATATAATCCTAGAAACAAAGTAGCAAAGAAACTTAAATGATTACAAAAATCTTGACCATTGCAAATTCCATAAATAACTAAATCGTGTTAAAAATAAGTTACACATGGTGCTCTAAAAAATTAAATTTAAAGCAGCATATGCACATGATCTTAATAAATCAGTTTTGTATTTAAGTTAAGAAACAGACGTTTCCAATAATACCCATGTTCATACTTTTTAACTTCGCACCTTGCTTTTCATTGCTGTACAAATCATTGCCGCTATATTATTCCTCAAGTAAGTATATGTTTCTATAAACAAAAGATAAGTACCTGATACAAGGCATGACTTAGTTCTTGCCTTGCAGTGTGCAGCTGCTGCTCCAATGCAAAATTTGAAAGCATTAAAGCATCCCATTCCTATTTAAGAAAGAAAAGAGTTGAAGAAAAAAATGTATGTCAAGGCTCATGTGCAAAGAAGTTTTATCAAGATCACAAACTGCACGGCTTTCAAAATTATGAATATCATAACAGCAGTTGACGAGTCACAAGATGATTTAAATTCCAGAATAAACGGAAAAATTATTAAAAGAAACAAACATTTGTAGGTAACTAACCCTATAAAACAAGTAACAACATAAATTATAGTTTTCATTTAGATCAAATATACCCACAAATAAAATCATTGAAAACTACAGTAGTCTGATGCCTACGGAGTACAAATAAAATTATAGATGCATCAACATTTTAGAAAGTAACGCAAAACGAAAGTTTGTATAACTTATATAAAAGTATATTAAAAAGCTTTGGGAAATTTTCTAAGCAAAAATGAAATTCAGATAGACGTACATTCTGGAACATGCCTAGCAGTCCTGGTATGCTTGCAGCCTGCAAAGGACGAGGCTTCACCACCTGCAATTACCAAAACTATGAATTATCACATGATATATGAAATTAATGGAATAGAAGTGGATCGATATTCACTAATTGAATATGGTCAGATGTAAGCTTAAAAGGCTGACTCTAAATTTTTCAATTTCCTCACTGAGAGTAGCTCATCTTGCTTTATATGAATCCTATGACGTCCCAATTAACAGAATAAGCTTATGAAATTGTGTTATTTGACCAAAAACTATTCTTCAGTTTATTTACCCATATGCTCCATTGTTAAAGGTATCTTTGAAAGATAAGTGATGGCATAGCAATGGAATCAAAATAGAATTATTTTCACTGTAAACACATGTAGTATAAGAATAATGCCCGTTTTCTCATGAATTTAACATGCCAATGATGCCATCATGATGGAATACAACAGCACAACTCAAGAACAACTGAACCACCATCTAGCTTAGAGAGTTTGTCTTCTACAATGAGCAGGTAGATATACAGCAAGATGAAATGCATAAAAGGTTTGGGGACACAAAGCTTTAACACAGCAAATGATATGTATTAGTGATTGTTGAATGTGGACATTTCTGCAGTTCAGTCCTTGATTTTTACTGAAATAAATAATTATCCCATCACAGCATTACCTTTTAACTTCATTAGGCATATCAATCAATTTTAAAGAGATCATTTAGTTTCAATAATAGTCATATGATCATATCCAATTTACAAAGTCAAAGTAAAACGAAACGTAGACATATTCAGACTGCTACACTATCTGATTTATGCACAAAAAATCAGCCAGTGAAAGAATATAAACCAAGCAGATTTTAAGGCAGACTAGATGAGGAGAAAATTCAGGCGTTGAGAAATTTATGCGGATACAAAATCGCAACAAGTGTCTGGCTAAATCACGGAATTCTAATAGACTTTCTGCAACTAAGTAAGTCAATTTATTGTTTCCGCCACAACACACATAGAAATAGACGTGTATGTACCACACAAACAATCTCACTGCTAAACAACATGAAACATCGCATTTATGCATGTATTTATGTGTCTGTGTGTTAAACAAGCTGCCGCTCTACTAAAGAACATGAGCCTCTATGTTACATAAGCAAAGAGATGGTGTGCACCTTATTAGTCTTCACAGGCAAGATATCGTCAAGTGTGAGCTCCTCCTTTGTAACGGGACACTTTCCATAATCCTACAAGCAGCAAGCAAGAGACCGACACATCGAACTAAACTATAATTCCAAGTTTTCAACTAATAACCTATCCCGAAAACCCTAGATCACGCACCAGAAAAGTCTATGAAGTAAAAATTACAAAGGGAGCACAAACTCCAGGAAAACATACAGCGATGTGACGCTCAATCAACCTCCTCTCATAAAGAAGGCCGGACTTCTTGGATATCACCGGCTCCTCCGGTATTTCACCGGAAACTTAGAGGAAAAAAGCAATGAGAGAGAGGTTAGACAACGAAGGTGGAGCAAAGAACATAGAGTGGAAAATGCGAGAAGAAAGCGTACTCGCGCAGATCATAGCTCCACCCGGTTCGGATTACTTCGGTCAGTCGCGGCGGGATAGGATCAGGAGGAGCGGGACGATAGGTTTCGGTGAGAGGAGATGAAAAGCGAAAGGGATTGAAGAAAGAGCGGCAACGAAGGATAGCGGAAATGAGAGAGGTAGGGTTTAATATGAAACTGGTAAAAAACCCCTTGACCCAATCGGATCCGGCTGGCGTAGTCCGAGTTTGCTCGACTCGCCGACTCTGGACCGCCTGAAAACCGGTTTACAATTACAGAAAAAACCGGTTTACGATATATGTTTTTATTTATTTTTAACAAAAAGGTTTACGATATATGTTTTTATTTAGGGCAATTTCACCCAGGTCCCTGAGTTTAAGGGTTATTATCACACAGGTTCACATTTTTTAAATTTTATCTTCGGGGTCCTTAGGTTATCAAAAATTATCATCTGGGTCCCTTTTTTATTTTTTTATTATTAAAAAATATACAAATTATCATTATACCCTTACCCTCCCTCTCTCTTCAAGATCCGGCAGCCGCGCAGCCCCGCGCCGCCACCGCGCCTCCGGCGACCTGGCGCCAGGCCTCATTGCGCCCGCCACGACACCGGCCGCCTGCAGCCGTGCTGCGCGCAGCGCCTCCAGCAGGCCCGGCTGCCTCGCCGGCCGCCCGGCACGCAGCAAGGGCCGCTGCACACCGCGCGGCAAGCTGCAGCTGCCAGCCGGCCCGGCTACCTCGACGGCCGCCCGCGACGTCGAGCCTGGCGGCGCGCCGCGCGGCCGGCGACCGGGCTGAAGCCGGGCCCTGGAGGCCGCTAGCCGAGCGTCTGCAAGCTTGGCCGCAGGGACTGCGCGAGCGCACCGGGCGCGCAGGGCTACGCGGCGGCCGAATCTGGAGGAGAGAGGGAGGGTAAGGGTATAATTGTAATTTGTATATTTTTTAATAATAAAAAAATAAAAAAGGGACCTAGATGATAATTTTTGAAAACCTAGGGACCCCGAAGATAAAAATTTAAAAACGTGGACATGTATGATAATAACCCTTAAACTCAGGGACCTGAGTGAAATTTGCCCTTTTATTTATTTTTAACAAAAAGGTTTACGATATATGTTTAAGCCAAAGGTAAGCTCCTCCTGAAAATGGACTCACTTGGACTTTGATTTAATATTATCTTATACTACATTATTTTTAAAAATAATTTTTAATATTTTTATATAATTATTTAATAGAATATAATTGTTGATGTAGGATGTAGGGGATCCCAAGTAACACCAAAAAAGAGAGAGAGTTCCGGGAGATGGCGGCGTGCAGAAAGGTAAGCTACATGGTTGAGGTTTAAGAGAAAAAATTCGGGGCATCCAGAAGAGCACACAATAATTTAAGGTGGTTCAGGGAGAAAATCTCCTACGTCCACCGAGCGGTCAGCAAAGAAGTTTCACTAATAAAAAAAGGTAGCCGTTAAGGCTAATACAAAGAGCTTACAAAAGGAAGGGAGAGAAAAAAGGAGAAAGAGAGCTTTTCTTGTTCTCAAGCTCCCGTTTTACAAGAGGTGAGATTCTGCTCTTCCTAGGGCGAGTTCTCCTCTTCTGATTTGTTGATCCTGGGTGCTTAATCTCTCCTCTTTGAAGTCTCTTCCTTGGTATTTGTGCAGCAGTTAGTGTAGTTTTATCCTGGTTTTTCGGAGGAAAGGAAGTGGACAAGCTCTAGGTTCGCGCCGCTTATCGGCCACTAGAGGGACTAGAGTCAGTAAAGAGAGCTTGACCTTTGGATCTTGGTACTGCTTTTGGGGATTCATGATGGCTGAATCATGCGGACTCTTGATTTGCGTGTCTAGAAGAAGCATGCTGCATTGAAAACGGTGCGGCCAGAGCACGCTGACAGTGATAGATATAGCTGAGAAATATCGTGCCCGATGTGATTGGGAGAGCTGTTTGAACATGAATCATGCAGAATGTTTGGAAGGCTCTAAACCTCACTCACTAGGTTACGAGGTTATGGAGGCCCCAAACCTCACTCACGAGGTTATGAGGTTATGGAGGCCCCAAACCTTACTCACGAGGTTACGAGGTTATGGAGGCTCGAAACCTCACTTACGAGGTTTGGAAGGCCGAAATAGCTTCAAAGGTTGTTTCAAGATGAAACGCCACGCGTATGGCTGCGCTGGAGCCGTATGTCAAATTTTATTTATTGTGATGACTAAAATCAAAATCAAAATAGTAGTAATTTAAAAAAGAATAATAATAATAATAAATAAATAAAATTTTAAATTATTTTACATAAATTTTAATAAAAAATTATTATTTTATTTTATATAATTAATAATTTTTAATATTTTTTTTTAAATTTTAAACTAAAATATTCGAATGTGTTTAGAATATTCGAATGAATTGAACTTTAGAATTGCCAACATTACTCAATACAGAAATTTGTATTCACACATAATCTTTATTTAAAATAATATATATTAAAATTGATAATGAACTTTTTTTTTTTTGATAAAAATTGATAATGAACTTTTTACACCAGAGAGTCGCGGTCTTGGAATTGCCAACATTAGAATTACCAATATTTCTTTGTTGATAAAAAAATTACCAATATTACTTAAGTAGAAATTAATATTTACAATAATACCATCAGTTATCTTAGCCATTAACTGACATGCACGATATCAATAAAAAAAAGAGCACATAAAATAATAATCAAAATTAAATTTTGCGAGCTAACACTTGCATCAAAGAGAGAAAATGAAGTTATTCATTATTGTGTTTACCGGAGCATTTAATATACAACAATTTGCTTATAAAAGGTATGTTATATATTCATTTTTATGCATAATAATTTAATATAATATAATTCAATCATATATATATGTAAATTATTATCCTAAAATAATAATAATAATAATAATAATTCTGTAATTATTTTCTACTAGAAATGGAGACAAGAAAAACATATCGGATGTTGATATCTTTTTTGAAAAAGGTTTGTTCTAAACAATTTTTATTCCCTAATTTCATAAGTTTATTACTTAGGGGGCGTTTGATTCGATGTTATCTTGATGTTATGTTATGTTACCTAGAGAAAGCAATTGTTTGGTTTAATGATATCTATAAAAAAATTTCTATTAGATTATAAAATTATTAATTAAAAAATGACATCTAGATTACATTACATAACACCAAGATAACATCGAACCAAATGCCCTCTTAATAAATTTACAACTATGCAGATATTAACGATTTCATTCTTAGACCACCAACATCAACATGTACATATTGTAAAGCAATTGTTTGGTCGGATGAACAGGTTCAAGAATCTAAATCAAAATCAAGTAATTTTGGTTTTTTGTTGTAAAAATGGAACGCGTCGTTGCCGGGTCCCAAGTCCCGGATGAGAAACGCGGAGGGTTGCGTTAGGCAGTCGACAGTCAGCGTAAAACTTGTCGAATCAATCATGATATAAATCCTTTAGAAAATTGCGTTAAAGCTAGGGCGTTCCCTGGAAGCGACGCGCTGTATTGCTTGAATACAGTGAAAAATGAGCAAGGGCCGCTGCATCGGTGCCCGGGTGTAGTGAAAAATGAGCAAGGGTCCCCATATCATGGACGGATGCGGGTAAAGAAGCTAGTCCATCATAGTAGAACTCAAGTCAGTAGGATTAGATTAGGAACTTGGAATATAGGCAGCCTGACGGGCAAGCTAATGGAGTTGGTGGATATTATGGATTCATAGAAGATTAATATTGTTGTGGCTGCCAGAAACTAAAATGGGGTTTGAAGGAGGAAAGCAAGGGAATATTGATGGCCTAGGTTGTTAAGACTTTGGTACCGTCTGTAAGAATAAAATAAGAATGGAGTGAGTATAATTCTGGATAAGAGCTTGAAGGAATCATGTAGTGGAAGTTAGGATAAATTGTGATAGAATTATACTTTTAAAAATTATAATCAATGGAATGATATTTAACATTTTAAGGTATATGCTCCCCAAGTTGACTTAGATACCAGCACAAAGAAAAATTTTGGAATGATTTAGAAGAGTTAATACAAGAGATACCTCAGGAAGAAAGATTTATTTACGGAAATTTAAATGGAACATGTTTTGGATGTGTTACTGAGGAATTTAATAATATCCATGGTGGATATAGTTTTTGGAGAGATAGTAATGAGGAGGGTAAAACTATTTTAGAGTTTTCTTTCAGCATATGATCTTGTAATTGCTAATACTCTTTATTCAAGAAGAGAGAGGAGCATGTATCACGTACAATAATGAAACTTCAAGAAACTCAGATTGTTTATTTTCTTATAAGGAAACGAGATCGCTATGGATTGTAAAAATTGTAAAGTCATTCCAAGTGAATGTTTGACTACCTACATCGATTAATAGTTTTTAGATTCCGAGATAAAGTATTTGAGAGAGAAATAATAAGTCAAAATCTTATCTCGGGACTCGATGGTGGAAATCTTGAAAGAACAAAATGTATATTTAAGAAGAAGGTTCTAGAACTGTGGGCAATGGAAATATTAACGGGGAGCGACTATCTTATGTGGTTGACAGTCGCTAACTGTATCCGTAAGGTGGCAAAGGATGTGCTGGAGGAATCCAAAGGAATGATTCCAAATAATAAAAGATACTTGGTGGTGGAAAGATGATGTACAAGAAAAAATTAAGGGAAGAAAAAGATTTGTTAATAGAGATTTGGTTTAAAAATAAAAAATAATGATAAGTGGGAGAAATATAATTGGCTCGACGAGAGTCAAGAAAGCAGTAGGCAATGCAAAAAATATGGCTCCTGAGGATTTATATAAGAAAGCTAGACACTAAAGAAGGAGAAAGCAATTATATATGTTTGCTAAGGCAAGAGATAAAAAACTAAATATTTAATTGAAGTAAAATATATTAAAGATGAAAATCAAAGAGTACTTTTTATGAAAAGAAGATATCAAAAATAGATGGATGAGTTTACTTTCAACAGCTTTTCAATGAAGATTGTGAAAATTCAATTGATTTTACAGAATTCAGTACCCTAAAAGAAAGTAAAAATTACTCTTACATCTGACGTATTAGGAAAGCTGAAGTCTGGAAAGCTTTAAAGAAGATGAAGCATAAAAAAGTAGTAGGACCAGATAAACCGAATTGATGTTTGATAGTGCTTAGGAAGTGAAGGATTCTTGGTTCACTAGATTATTTAATATGATTTTGAAGGCTAAAAGAATGCCAAATAAATGGAGAAAAAATATATTAGTACCTTTTATAAGAATAAGGCGATGTACAAAATTGTGGCCAATTATAAAAGATTAAATTAATGAGTCATACTTTAAAATTTTGGGAGAGGGTGATCGAACAAAGATTACGCCATAATATTAAAGTATCAAACAATCAGTTTGGTTTTATGCCAGATAGATCTACTATAGAAGCCATTCATTTATTAAGAAATTTAATGGAGAAATTTAAGGAGAGAAAGGAAAACTTATATTTAGTTTTTATTGATTTGAAAAAATCTTATGATAAAGTCTCAAGAGAAGTACTTTGTAGTGTTTTAGAAAAAAAAGAGATTTGCACTGCTTATATTCAAGTATTAAAGACATGTATGAAGGAGCTGTTACCTTCTGTCCGGACATCTACAAAAGGATTTTCCTATTTTACAAGTTGGATTACACCAAGGCTCGGCTTTAAGTCCGTATCTTTTTGCTTTGATTATGGAAGTCATGACTGGACATATCCAAGATGAGGTGCCTTGGTGTATGCTCTTCGCAGATGATATTATCTTCTTGAGAAAACTAAAGAGGAGCTAAAGCGGAAACTAGAGCTTTGGAGGAATGTTCTAGAATCTAAAAGTTTGCATCTCAGTAGATCAAAAAACTGAATATATGGAGTGCACATTTAGTCAAGAAAGAAATACTTATATTGGAATGTGACAATTGGTGATCTAATTGTCAAGAAGAGTGAGCGCTTTAGATACCTTGGATCAATTATACAAAATGATGGCGAAATAGATAATGACGTTATTAGCAGGATTCAAGCAGGCTGGGTAAAATGGAGAAATGCTTCTGGTGTGTTATGCGATAGAAAAATCTCATCCAAAATTAAAGGTAAATTTTATAAAACTGTAGTAAGACCAGCGATGATATATGGTGCTGAATACTGGCCTGCAAAGAAGAAACATACAAATAAAATAAATATTACAGAAATGAGAATATTAAGGTGGATGTGTGGATATACACAAAAGGATAGAATGAGAAATGAGTATATCCGAAAGAAAGTTGGTGTTGCACCAATTGAGGATAAACTTAGAGAAAGTCAGCTTCGATGGTTTGGACATCTAAATAGTAGGCCAATTGAGTTACTGGATTTTGCCCATATACAAAGAGGAAGAGGGAGACCAAAGAAGACATGACAAGAAACTATAAGGGAGATGCTTAGTTACTTAAACTTAGATAAGAATTTGGTAACTGATAGAGCGCAATGGAAATAAAGGATTCATGTAACCGACCCCACCTAGTGGGATTAAGGCTTGGTTGTTGTTGTTGTTGTTGTTGTAAAAATGGAAACTCTATAATTAGGTATGCTATTAGATCCAAAAAACCATGGATGTTAAAGCAAAAGAATTCCAAAAAAAAATATTCGTTCATATAATGCAATGTTTACTTTCACATCTCTTAGCACAAACATCGATTACAATGCAATGGAAGGTCGAGGTAAAGATATATAATTTTCAAATACATGGATAAAATTACCATTAAATAGTATTTTGAGCGCTTCCAATGAGTCACAACCAAAATATACCCAACTTTATATTTATGATACAGAATATGAAGTACAAAATCATTTAAATTTATTACGAGATGACAAAATGCAAAACAAATTGGGAAAAAATTGGGCATAATTCTATCTAAATTTAACAACTATCCGTGCAATTACTTGCACAAGTACATGCTATTTATAATAGAATGGGTGAGAATTAATTATTTTTTTATATTCATCTTTGATATAATAACATTGAAGTAAACAAATAATATTTTAAAAATAACAGACATATAAATGACATTAACATTCAAATGACATTGGAACAAACATCCTCTTAAACTTTTCTTTCAAGCCACAATCTGAAAAAGATTGTTATTATATCATGTTTTCTAGGTGTTATTTTTTGAGAGATAATTTCATAATTTTTTTAAACATTATCTATACCGGTTATCAAATTAAATAATAATTATTTTTTAAGTAACATGCATAACATTAAGATAAAATCAAACCAAATGCCTCCTTAATCTCTTTTTTAGATGGTAGCCATCGACGAAGTAGTAGTACTTCACTCAAATTTGGGCTTTAGATGATGGAAGAAAATATATATATACAAATGAAAAGGAAAAAATTTTTAAAACAAAATATTCAAGACATGATCCATATATTTTAAATATTGATAAAATTCTAATTTTAGAAAAAAAAATATATTTCTCAATGGATACAACTAGTCAGAGGACTAAAAAATATATATGCATATATAACCACACAATAATTATTAGAACTAATAACCTCCAAATTTGAAGATTCAGCTTCAATAGTTTTAAAATCCTTAAAAAATCACCCATAATTTCAAAAAATTAAAAAAGAAAAGCTAAGGATGATGCAATCATTCTTTTAGAAAAATTTTTATTAGAATTTTTTGCTGGAGGATCTCTTGATAATACAGAAGACATAGAATGCATAGAAATAATCCTCTCCAGAATGCAGATCAATAATATCTGCTTTCTAGAAGAATTTTCAAGAAATATATAGAATATGTTTTGAAGTTACTCCTTTCACAATATGATCATTAGCTCAAATATACCTTAATAAATTACCTGCACCTTGGGATGAAAAATATAAAAAAGAATATATACCAACTGAACTCGACTGGACTCAACTGAAGTGAGTAAGGGGATCTGAGTGATAGGAGGAAGCGAGAGAGGGGAGATTATTGAGATGGATGCTTTCGAATGGATGCCCGACCACAGCCCAAAGGTCTAAGTTTAAATTTGTCAAACCGTGGCTTAACTATAATCACTCCATTATTGTACAGTACTGTCACAATATTATCACTTATTGCTACAGTAATACAGTGCTCCATTATTGTACAGTGCTGCCACAGTATTGTCAATTATTGCTATAGTGGTGCTACAGTTCTGGCCACTTTGTATTACTGCACTTTCTATTATCGCAGAATATGCGCCCAAGCTTAAGGTCTTTAATCAGAGTATAAAGAGATATTATCGGGTGTTGAAGAGAACTCGATTTGGATTTTCTGAAGTAATTCTGTTGTTTTTGGTCCGCAACAGAATTTGAAATCATTTTCACCTTGATATACTTCAATTATATGATCTTTATTATATGTCATAATTCGTCCGTTACAAATGTACCGATACTGATATCTTTTTTGTGAACTGATAATAATTCGGATAAATTTACCTTTTATTCATAATCCCAAGAATAACTGAAAAATTCTTTTGTGACTGATCTTCCTCGGGTTTGTTGTCGAAATAATTTTCAGATCTGATAAGTTGGACATACTAAATGTTCATCTGGTTCGACGAATATTGATATAATTTCAAACTCCAATATTCTTTTATAGAACTCAGTAGTAGATATTATTGTCTTTACTATCTGCAAAAAATTCTTTCATTTATCTTAATGATGTGTATCGATTATAACTCTTCGGACAATTTCTAATTCAATTTGTCGCTCCATATTGGGTTCAAATGCGACAAATATCTTTGTCGCCCATCTGATAGAGTAATTAATTGTTCTTTCAGTAAGTATGGCAGAGCTTTATCTTTATAGATAATATCCAAAATTCGTGTTTAAAGATCCTCTGATAACAGTGTCTTCACCTTCTTCAGACATTCCTTTCGTTTGGCCCTTTCCATATGAGGAGAGTTGATATTTTTGTTACTTTCAATATAGGATATAGTTCTTCATATTATTGTGGATGAAAGTCTTCACATTTTCGAAGTAAATATTTAGAAAATTCTTCTTCGTGTTAGACCTTTTGCATCATATTATTTAGAGAGATTTCCATAAAGTTGAATCTGAAATCCAAGTAACGATCAAGAACGAATAAAGTCTTCACATTTCTAAAGCAAATATTTAAAAAATTCTTCTACGTGTTGAAGATACTTTTTATATGCAGAAATTTGATTAATTGTTTATAATTTTTTAAAATAAATATATTTGTTATAAAACTTAAATAAAAAATAAAATTATATATATTTAAATTTTTATTTTTAAAAATTCATATTATTTTTCATATAATTATTTTGTAATAAAAATATTAAAAATATTAATTAATTTTTAATTATAATAAATAAATTTATGATTTTTCATGCAAATATTTATATGTTAATGTATATAAAATAAAGACAATCATAGTCGTCACATGGGCAGCTGGCCGTGATGTGCTAACAATCACAGAGGTCACATCGCTTGAAAACTTTTCTGCTATTATATGATTGAAAATTGTACTCCACAATATCCACCTCACACATATCTGCAAGAAAAAAAAATAAAAATAAAAAAAATAAATATAGAGATAGATTACACCATACATCATGTGCCAGCTTGACAAAATATCTCATCGTTCTGGCAAATTGTTATACTTTAGGCAATTGAACATTCCACCCAGTGCATACACATCAGGCACTAATTAGGGGACCAAATGTTTGGTTGCACAAACCCAAAAAACTGTTTCATCATTATGATTTTTTGAGTTTATACTCAAGTATCTGAATTTAGGATATATATAACATAAATTCACGTTTTCAAAATTTTAATATAATTATCAGGTTCATTTTTAATTTTTTTATTATTAATGTTTTGTAAAATAGCTATTCGTCCGCTCTCCTCTCAATCTCTCATCCCCTGCTTTCTCTCTATCTTGTCTCTCTTGCTCTTTGTCTTTGGCATTTATTTGAAAAATAATAATATAATAATGAATAAAATATGTTGGTATGCAATGAATCAGTTTTTAATAGTACATATTTAGTTAAAATTTATCGATATATTATCAAATGCTCGTATAATAGCATATATTCAAGTAAATTTTTATTGAAATACCTTGATATATATTGAATTAGCCTTTAAATGTATATATGCATGTGAAAAATAATAATGTAACAATCAGTAGTTCTAAAATTATTCGTATTATGATAAAATACTATTACATGTAACAAATTGTGTTAGTGTAAAAGTTTCTATTTTAATAAAATACAATGAAATAGGACTAAATGGTAGTATAATTATAACTATTTTATTAAGATCACTTGATATTCAAGGAAGTGATATCTAAAAGTATATATCCAGCTTAAATTCACTAATATAGAAATGAATAATTGTACAACTGCTAGTATCAAGTTAAAATACATTATTATGTAGTGAATTGGTTCCTAAAAGAAAGCATTCAATTAAAATTTATCGATATATCACCAAGCTTTTAGAGACCCATTAATTACCAATCAATATATTTTAACAAAAAAAAATATATATATATATATATATGCAGCTATTCACATCTGTATCGGTGAATGTAAAATGAATACTCGCGTTTAGCGGTCAATTCATTACAGATAAAGTTATTTTTACTAAATATTTAGAATTATACATATACTTGAGGTTATTTCAATGTATTTAAACAGAAATACTATCATTTTGAAACTGATTTGTTATATAACAACTGATTTTAATCGAATAGTGATAATCTTATAATTATTCGATATTATATCACTATATTTTAATTAAATATATGTATTAAAAGACTAATTCAGTATATATTAAGATATGTTACATGAATACTAACAATTGTATAGTTTTTTTGTAATATATTGATGTATTTCAATTGAGCATTTTTTTTAAATCAATTTGTTATATAACAATGCATTTTAACTTAATACTAGTAATTATACAAATATTTTTTTTTATTATTGAATTTAAGTTGGATACATGCATTTAGAGATCGTTTTCTTTCATATCAAGTAATTTTAACAGAATACGTACAATAATATCACCATTCGGTTGTATTTCATTACATTTTAATAAACTACCAGCACTTACACAAACACAATTTATTTCATGTAATAGCATTTTATCAGAATACAAATAATTTTAGAAATACTCATTATTATATCATTGTTTTTCACATGAATATACACATTTAAAAGCCATTTTGATATCTATTAAGGTGTTTCAACTAAATATCACCCGAATACATACTATTTTATACATGCATTTGATGATGTGTCGATGACATTTATATGAATATATAATATTAGAGACTGATTCATGACATACTAATGTAATTTAATTGAATTCCAGAAATTATTCAACTATTTGTTATTATAATAATAAATTTAAGCAAAATACATACATTTAGAGATTGATCCATAATATCTTAAATTTTTAATTGAATAACTATAATTATATAACTATTCAGATTTATTTCAGTGCATTTGAATAAAATACTAATATTTAGATACTAATTCATTGTGTATCAAGGTATTTTAATAAAATACTAATAATTTTATAACTATTTATTATTGTATCAATGTATTTCAACTGAGTACATACTTTTAAGGACCACTTTCCTGCATAACAAAGTATTTTTAACAAGAAACTAATAATTGTACAACTATTTATAACTATATTAATGAATTTAAACAAAATATATATATTTAGATTTTGGTTTGCTAAATGTCAAGATGTTTTTACTAATTACTTACAACTATATAGCTATCAATGCAATTACTGTGTATTTGAATATATCCGTAAAATTTTGACACCGATTGATCACATAATAAGATATTTTAATAGAATCTTAGTAATTTTCTAACTATTCTATTTTATTTCATTATATTTCAATAGAATGTACGAATTTATAGTCTCATTCGATATATTTCATGGAATTTTAACTGAATTCTAAAAATTGCACAACTATTCGTGGCTATAACAATAAATTTAAACCAAGTAAAAGCATTTAGAGATAGATTTGAGGTAATTTTAGTTATTTTAATTGAATGCTTGCAATTATACAACTACTCATTGTTATTTTAATATATTTAAATAGACTATTATATTTTAATTACCGATATATTACACATCAAAGTATTTCACCTGGATACAAGCAATCATATAAGTATTTATTATAATATAGACAAATATAACTGAATACACATATTTAAATATTAATTTGATATATATCAAAGTATTTTAATTGAATACTTATAACAATGCAACTTTTCATCACCATATCTTCAAATTTAAGCTATATACAAGTAATTATATAAATACTTGGTGCTAATTATTATATTTGAATATAATACAAACATTTACTCAATGATTAGTTACATATAAAGATATCTTATTCGAATGTTGATACTATTTTAATTATTCACTATTATATCACTATATTTCAATGAAATATACACATTTAAAGACTAATTTAATACATATCAAAATATTTTAATTGAATATCAATAATTATATAACTATTTGGTAATAAATCATTATATTTTAATATGTACTGAATTACTTTCTAAATATATATATATATTCAATTGAAATATAGCAACATAATATTGAATAATTATAAGATTATTAGTATTCAATTAAAATAACTTGTTATATAACAAATCAGTTTCTAAATGATACATATTTGTTCAAATACATAGAAATAATCTTAGGTAGATGTATAGTTATAGGGACTGATTTATGACATATGAATGAATTTGAGTTAAATAGTGATATTTTTGCAGCTATTCATGCATTACGTTGAATTCAAGTGGTATACAAGCATTCAGTGTACGATTCATTGCATAATAAGTTATTTTAACTGAATACAAGTAATTTTGTGAGTATTCAATTAATTTTTATTATATTTGAAGAGAATATATGCAATTTAACTTTGATCTAGTTTATATTAAGTTTTTTAACATAATACTCTGGCCACACACCTAATATTTTCTATATTGATCTATTTCAATCAAAAATTGATATTTGGTGATCTACTAGGGATATTTAATTACATTTTAATGTAATACCAATAATTACATATCTTTTTGTCAGTATATCGATCATGTTTAATAGAATTGGCTCTTTTAGTGACTGATGTATGACATATTAATGAATTTGAGTTGTCTAGTGATGTCTTCGCAGCAATTCATTGCATTACGTTGAATTCAAGTGGAGTACAAGCATTCAAAGTACGATTCATTACATAATAAGTTATTTTAACTGAATACAAGCAATTTTGTGAGTATTCAATTTGTTTTTATTATATTTGAAGAGAATATAAGCAATTTGACTTTGATATTGTTTATATGAAGGTATTTCAATATAATACTCAGATTACATACCTAATGTTTGCAATTACTGTATTTTAATCAAAAATTAATATTTGGCGATCGATTAAGGATATTTGATTATGTTTTAATGTAATACCTGCAATTATACATTCTTTTGTCAGTATATTAATTAATTTTAAGAGAATAAGTTCTTTTAAGGACTGATGTATGACATTAATGAATTTGAGTTGAATAGTGATATTTTTACATCTATTCATTGCATTATGTTGAATTCAAGTGGTGTACAAGCATTTAGAGTACGATTCATTGCATAATAAGTTATTTTAACTGAATAAATGTAATTGTGTGAGTATTCAATTAGTTTTTATTGTATTTGAAAAGAATATATAATATTTTATCTTTAATTTTGTCTATATGAAGGTTTTTCAACATAATACTTTGATAACACACCTAATGTTTGCTATATTGAGGTATATCAATTAAAAATTGATACTTGGCTATCTATTAGGGATATTTGATTATTTTTTAACGTAATACATATGATTACACACCTTTTTGTCAGTATATCGATCAATTTTAAGAGAATAGGCTCTTTTAGAGACTGATTTATGTCATATCAATGAATTTGAGTTAAATAGTGATATTTTTGCAGCTTTTCATGCATTACGTTGAATTCAAGTGGAGTACAAGCATTCAGTGTACGATTTATTGCATAATAAGTTATTTTACCTGAATGCAAGCAATTTTGTGAGTATTTAATTAGTTTTTATTATATTTGAAGAGAATATATGTAATTTAACTTTGATCTAGTCTATATGAGATTTATTAATATAATACTCTAATCACACACTTAATATTTATTATATTGATCTATTTCAATTGAAAATTGATATTTGGTGATCTATTAGGGACATTTGATTACACTTTAATGTAATACCAATAATTACACTTCTTTTTGTCAGTATATCGATCAAGTTTAAGAGAATAAGCTCTTTTAGGGATTAATTTATGACATATCAACAAATTCAAGTGGAGTACAAGTATTCAGAGTACAATTCATTGCATAATAAGTTATTTTAACATAATACAAGCAATTTTGTGAGTATTCAATTAGTTTTTATTATATTTGAAGAGAATATAAGCAATTTGACTTTGATATTATCTATATGAAGGTATTTCAACATAATACTCAGATTACACACCTAATGTTTTCTATATTGCTGTATTTCAATCGAAAATTAATATTTGGTGATCGATTAGGGATATTTGATTGCGTTTTAATGTAATACCTACAATTACACATTCTTTTGTTAGTATATTGATCAATTTTAAGAGAATGAGCTCTTTAAGGAACTGATTTATGACATATCAATGAATTTTAGTTGAATAGTGATGTCTTTACATCTATTCATTGCATTACATTGAATTCAAGTAGTGTACAAGCATTCAGAGTACGATTCATTGCATAATAAGTTATTCTAACTGAACACAAGCAATCTTGTTAGTATTCAATTAGTTTTTATTATATTTGAAAAGAATATAAGCAATTTGACGTTGATATTGTATATGAAGGTTTTTTAACATAATACTCAGATTGCACGACTAATGTTTGCTATATTAATGTATTTTAATCGAAAATCAAAGTTTGGCATCTATTAGGGACTTTTGACTGCGTTTTAATATAATATTTACAAATTCATATCTTTTTATCAGTATATCGATTAATTTTAAGAGAATAAACACTTTTAGGAACTAAATTCTGACATATCTATGAATTTGAGTTGAATAGTGATGTTTTTGCAGCTACTCATTGTATTATCTTGAATTCGAGTGGAGTACAAGTATTCAGAGTACGATTCATTGCATAATAAGTTATTTTAAGATAATACAATTAATTATATGAGTTTCAATTAATTTTGGTTGTATTTGAAGAGAATATATATGCAATTTAACTTTAATCTTGTCTATATGAAAGTTTTTTAACATAATACTCTGATTACAAACCTAATGTTTGCTATATTGATGTAATTCAACCGAAAATTGATATTTTGTGATCTGTTAGGCACATTTGATTGTGTTTTAATGTAATACCTATCATTACACATTTGTTTGTCAGTATTGCGATCAATTTTGAGAGAATAGGCTTTTTTAGGGACGATTTATGACATATCAATGAATTTGAGTTGAATAGTGGTGTTTTTACAGCTATTCATTGCATTACCTTGAATCCAAGTGGAGTACAAGCACTCAAAGTACGATTCATCGCATAATAAGTTATTTTAACTGAAAACAAGTAATTGTGTGAGTATTCAATTAGTTTTTATTGTATTTAAAGAGAATATATGCAATTTAACTTTGATCTTGTCAATATGAAGATTTTTTAATATTATACTCTGATTACATACCTAATATCTGCTATATTGACGTATTTCATTTGCAAATTGATATTTGACGATCTATTAGGGACATTTGATTGTGCTTTAATGTAATATATACATATACACATCTTTTTGTCAATATATCGATTAATTTTATGAGATTAGACTCCTTTAGGGACTGATTTATGACATATCAATGAATTTGAGTCGAATAGTGATGTTTTTGCAGCTATTCATAGCATTACGTTGAATTCAAGTGGAATACAAGCATTTGGAGCACGCTGTTTTACATTATAAATTATTTTAATTGAATGCTAGCCATTATATGAGTATTCAATTAGTTTTTTTCATATTTGAAGAGAATATAACAATTTGACATTGATATTGTCTATATGAATGTATTGTAACATAATCTTTTGATTACACGATTAATGTTTGCTATATTGATGTATTTTTATCAAAAACTGAAATTTGGCATCTATTAGGGACTTTTTGATTGTATTTTAATGAACTACATACAAATACATATCCTTTTGTCAGTATATCGATCAATTTTAAGAGAATGGACATTTTTATGAAATTAGAATGGACATTTTTAGGGATTGAATTATGACATATCAATGAATTTGAGCCTATTCATTGCATTACGTTGAATTCAAGTGGAATACATGCATTTGGAGTACGCTTTATTGCATAATAAGTTATGTTAACTGAATGACAATCATTATATGAGTATTCAATTAGTTTTTATTATATTTGAAGAGAATATAAGAAATTTGACTTTAAAATTGTCTATATGAAGGTATTTTAAAATAGGAGTTTTTATATACAGGACATAAAATTTACACAAAATTACGCATTTCACCATCAATTTGTAAATATTACCACTATCACACCATATTCATTTAAATTTTACGTATTTCACATATTTTTATTATATTTCTCAGTTTATCGATCACTTTAATCTTGTCTATATGAAAGTTTTTTAACATAATACTCTGATTACACACGTAATGTTTGCTATATTAATGTATTTCAATCGAATATTGATATTTGACAATCTATTAGAATCATTTGACTGCGTTTTAATGTAATACCTATCATTAAACATCTATTTCTCAGTATATCAATAAAATTTAAGAGAATAGACTCTTTTAGAGTCTGATTTATGACATATCATTGAATTTGAGTTGAATAGTGATATTTTTGCAGCTATTCATTCCAGTACATTGAATTCAAGTGGAGTACAACCATTTAGAGTACGATTGATTGCATAATAAGTTATATTAACTGAATACAAGTAATTGTGTGAGTAATCAATTAGTTTTTATTGTATTTGAAGATAATATGTGCAATTTGACTTTAATCTTGTCTATATGAATATTTTTTTAACATAATACTCTGATTACACACGTAATATTTGCTATATTAATGCATTTCAATCGAAAATTGATATTTGGCAATCTATTAAGGACATTTGATTGCGTTTTAATGTAATACCAATAATTACACATCTATTTCTCAGTTTATCGATCACTTTTAAGAGAATTGACTCTTTTTGGGATTGATTTATGACATATCAATGAATTTGAGTTGAATTGTGCAGCAATTCATTGCATTACGTTGAATTCAAGTGGAGTACAAGCATTTAGAGTACGATTGATTGCATAATAAGTTATTTTAACTGAATACAAGCAATTGTGTGAGTAATCAATTAGTTTTTATTATATTTGAAGATAATAAGTGCAAATTTGACGTTTAATCTTGTCTTATGGAAGGTTGTTTAACATGAACTCTGATTACACACGTATGTTGTGTTTATTATTAATGTATTGTCAATAGAAAATTGATAAATTTGGCAAGTCTATTAGGGACATTTGAATTGGTTTTAATGTAATACCTATCATTACAACAACATCTGATTTCTCAGTATATTCAGATCAATTTTAAGAGAATAGACTCTTTTTAGAGTCTAATTTTATGACATATGAATGAATTTGAGTTGAATAGCTGAATGTTTTTTTGCGAGCTATTCATTGCATTACGTTGAATTCAAGTGGAGTACAAGCATTTAGAATATGATTGATTGTATAATAAGTTATTTCAACTGAATACAAGCAATTGTGTGAGTATTCAATTAGGTTTTATTGTATTTGAAGATAATATATGCAATTTAACTTTAATCTTGTCTATATGAAGGTTTTTTAACATAATACTTTGATTACACACATAATATTTGCTATATTAATGTATTTCAATCGAAAATTGATATTTGGAAATCTATTAGGGACATTTGATTGCATTTTAATGTAATACATATAATTACACATCTATTTCAAAGTATATCGATCAATTATAAGAGAATAGGCTCTTTTTGGGATTAATTTATGATATATGATTGAATTTGAGTTGAATAGTGCTGTTTTTGCAGCTATTCATTGCATTACATTAAATTCAAGTAGAGTACAAGCAATTAGAGTACGATTGATTGCACAATAAGTTATTTTAACTGAATAAAGACAATTATGTGAGTGATCAATTAGTTTTATTTGTATTTGAAGATAATATGTACAATTTGACTTTAATCTTATCTATATGAAAGTTTTTTAACGTAATACTCTGATTACATTGTAATGTTTGTTATATTAATGTATTTTAATCGAAAATTGATATTTGACAATGTATTAGGGACATTTGATTGTGTTTTAACGTAATACCTATAATTACACATCTATTTTTCAATATATCGATCAATTTTAAGACAATAGACTCTTTTTGGAATTGATTTATGACATATCAATGAATTTGAGTTGAATAGTGATGTTTTTGCGGCTATTCAATCCATTACATTGAATTCAAGTGGAGTACAAGCATTTAGAGTACGATTGATTGCATAATAAGTTATTTTAACTAAATACAAGCAACTGTATGAGTAATTAATTAGGCTTTGTTGTATTTGAAGATAATATGTGTAATTTGACTTTAATCTTGTATATATGAAGGTTTTTCAACATAATACTCTGATTACACACGTAATATTTTCTATATTAATGTATTCCAATCGAAAATTGATATTTGACAATCTATTAGGGACATTTGACTGTGTTTTAATGTAATACCTATAATTACACATCTATTTCTCAGAATATCAATCAATTATAAGTGAATATGCTCTTTTTAGGATTGATTCATTGCATATCAATGAATGTGACTTGAATTACGTTGAATTCAAGTGGAGTACATGCATTTAGAGTACGGTTGATTGCATAATAATTTATTTTAACTGAATACAAGCAATTGTGTGAGTAATCAATTAGTTTTTATTATAGAGAGTTTATAACAATTTTGAGCATTGATTTGTCATATGTGAATGTTGTATACATAGATCTTTGTGATTACATTGCGATTAATGTTTGCTATGATTTGATGTATTTTTTTTATATCAAAATCTGAAATTTCGGCATCTATTAGGTGGAGCGTTTTTGAGTTGTATTTTTGAATGTAAATGACTTACATACAAATACATATCCTTTTGTCAGTAATAAAAGTGATCAATTTTAAGAGAATGGAGCATTTTTAGAAATTAGAAATGGACATTTTTTAGGGATTGATTAATGACATATCAATGAATTTGAGCCTATTTCATTGGCATTACGTTGAATTCAAAGGTGGAATACATGCATTTGGAGTAACGCTTTATGTGCATAATAAGTTATGTTAGCTGAATGACAATCATTATATGAGTAATTCAATTAGTTGTTGTATTGATATTGAAGAGAGATATAAGAAATGTGACTTTTAAAATTGTCCTATAGTGAAAGGTATTTTAAAATAGGAGTTTTTTATATACAGGTACATAAAATTTACATCAAATTACGCATTCACCTATCATTTGTAAATATTACATATTACACCATATTCATTAAATTTTACGTTTTCAGACATATTTTTATTATATTTCTCAGTTTATCGATCACTGTTTAATCTTTGTCTATATTGAGTTTTTTAACATAGATCTTCTGATTAGTACACACGTAATGTTTGCTATATTATGTATTTCAATCCGACCATAATTGATATTCTGGAGCAATCTATTAGACGACATTGTGAATCTGCGTTTTAATAGTAATGACCTGATCAATTAAACAATCTATTTCTAGTATTATTCGTCAATAAATTTAAGAAGAATGAGACTCTTTTGAGATCTGATTTAGAACATAATCATGAATTTGAGTTGAATAGGTGATATTTTTTTGGTAAGCTATTCATGTCTGCATACACGTTGAATTCATGTGTAGTACAAGCATTGTAGAGTACGCATTGATTGCATAAATAGTTATTATTTAAACTGAATACAGTGAAAGTTGTGGTGAGTAATCAAATTAAGTTTTTTATTTATTGTGAAGATAAATTGTTGCAATTGTGACTTTATGCTGGTCTATATGATAGTTTTTTTAAGCATATAATCTAACTGATTACAACCCTAATAGTTTCTATAGTTAATGCGTATTTCTAATCAAAAATTTGATATTTGGCAATTCTATTAGGACAATTTGATTGCGTTTTAATGTATAATGACCAGTAATTACAGTCATCTATTTCTCAGTTATAGTTCTGATCAACTTTTAAGAGAATGAGGCTCTTTTGAGGATTGACTTTTTGAGCATATAATGAATTTAGTTGAAATAGTGTGTTTTCAGCATTCAGTTGCATTACATTGAATTCAATGTGGGGTACAAGCTTTAGGTACGATTGATTGCATAATAGTTATTTTAAAATGAATACACAGCAATTGTGTGAGTAATCAATTAGTTTGTATATTTGGATTTTGGAAGATAATAATGTGCAAATTTGACTTTAATCTTGTCTTATGGAAGGTTGTTTTAACATAAAACTCTTTGATTACACCTAATGTATTGATTGTATATTAAGTATTTCAATACGGAAAATTGGTAATTTGGCAATCTATTAGGGATATTTTGAATTGCGATTTAATGTAATACCGAATAATTTACAACGAATGAATTTCTCAGTATATCAGATCAATTTTAAGAGAATGACTGCTATTTTGGGGTTCATTTTATGAGCGTATAATGAATTTGAGTTAATAGTGAATGTTTTTTGCAGCTATTCATTGGCATTACGTTTGAATTCAATGGAGTAAGCAGTGACAGATATAGATTGATTGGTCATAATAAGATTATTTCTAACTGAATACAAGCAATCGTGTGTTTCTTAGTTTAGTATTTGAAACCTGATAATATATGCATTTATCTTTTAAATTCTTGATCTATATATGAAGGTTTTTTTAACAAAATGACTTAGTGATTACAGCACAGTAATATGTTTGCTATAATTAATGGTATTTCAATCGAAATTGATATTATTTGGAATCTTTGGAGCATTTTGATTGCTTTAATGATAATACACTGATTAAATTATCAAAGCAAAAAAAACCATCTATTTGTCTCAAGTATAGATCGATCATTATTTAGAGAGAATAGGCTTCTTTTTGGGATTAAAGTTTGTATGATATATGATGAATTTGAGTTGAATAGTGCTGTTGTTTGCAAGCTATTGCATTGCATTACATTAAATTCAAGTAGACGTAAAGCATATTAGAGTTAGCGATTGATGTGCACAAATGGAAGTTATTTTAGACTGAATAAAGGACAATTATGGTGAGTGATCAAGTTAGCTTTTATTTTGTATTGAGGAAGAAATAGTGTAAGGCAATTGTTCGAGCTTTAGAATCTTATCTATATGAAAGTTTTTTTAACGTAATACTGCTGATTATACATTGTAAGTGTTTGTTATATTAATGTATTTTATCGAAAAATTGATATTTGAGCAATGTATTAGGGGACATTTGATTGTGTTGTTAAAGCGTATATCCTATAATTACGACAATGCTTATTTTTTCAATATATCGATCAATTTTAAGACACATACGACCTCTTTTTTGGAATTTGATTTATGACATATCAAATGAGATTTGAGTGAATAGTGATGTTTTTTGCGGCTATTCAATCCATTACATTGAATTTGCAAGTGGAGTACATAGCATTTAAGAGTACGATTGAGATTGCCATAATAAGGTTATTTTAAACTAAATCACAAGCAACTGTATGAGTAATTAATTAGGCTTTGTTGTATTTTTGAAAGATAATATGTGTAATTTGACTTTTAAATCTTGTATATATGAAGGTTTTTTCACATATATCTCTTCTGAATTAGCACACGTAAATTTTTCCTATATTTAATGTTTTCCAATCGAAATTGGATATTTGACAATCTATTAGGGTTGGACATTTGGACTTGTTGTTTAATGGTAATACCTTATAATTACACATCTATTATCTTCAGAATATCAATCAAGTTAATAAGTGAATATGCGCCTGCTTTTTAGGATTGGATTCATTGCATATCAATGAATGTTGACTTGAATTACGTTGAATTCAAGTGGAGTACATGCATTTAGAGTACGGTTGATTGCAATAATAATTTATTTTTAACTGAATACAAAGCAATTGTGTGAGTAATCAAGTTAGTTTTTATATCTATATTTTAAGATCAAATATGTGCAATTTGACTTTAATCTTGTTTATATGAAGGTTTTTTTA
>KZ451980.1:1521429-1667980 GCA_002786265.1 Apostasia shenzhenica
GAAATAAAGTTGATTTTTAAGGTTTGAATTTGTGTTGGATGTGAAATAAAGTTATTAAAATTTATAATAAATTTAAAATATTATTAAGATATTTTTTTGCCTTTTTTTGGGCTCATGCCAAACAAGGCCTTAGAGTCTGATTTATGATATATCAATGAATTTGAGTTAAATATTGATGTTTTTGCAGCTATTCATTGCATTACGTTGAATTTAAGTGGAATACAAGCATTTAGAGTACGATTGATTGCATAATAAGTTATTTTAACTTAATACAAGCAATTGTGTGAGTAATCAATTAGTTTTTGTTGTATTTGAAGATAATATGTGTAATGTGACTTTAATCTTGTCTATATGAAGCATTTTTAACATAATACTCTGATTACACACGTAATGTTTGTTATATTAATGTATTTCAATCGAAAATTGATATTTGGCAATCTATTAAGGACATTTGATTTAGTTTTAACGTAATACCTATAATTACACATCTATTTCTCAGTATGTCGATCAATTTTATAAAAATAGACTCTTTTTGGGATTGATTTATGACATATCAATGAATTTGAGTTGAATATGTTTTTGCAGCTATTCATTCCATTACATTGAATTCAAGTGGAGTACAAGCATTTAGAGTACGATTGATTGCATAATAAGTTATATAAACTGAATACAAGCAATTGTGTGAGTAATCAATTAGTTTTTATTATATTTGAAGATAATATGTGCAATTTGACTTTGATCTTGTCTATATGAAGGTTTTTAACATAATACTCTGATTACACAAGTAATGTTTGCTATATTAATGTATTTCAATCGAAAATTGATATTTGGCAATCTATTAGGGACATTTGATTGCGTTTTAATGTAATACCTATCATTACATATCTATTTCTCAATATATCGATCAATTTTAAGAGAATAGGCTCTTTTATAGTCTGATTTATGACATATCAATGAATTTCAGTTGAATGTTTTTGCAGCTATTCATTGCATTACGTTGAATTTATGTGGAGTACAAGCATTTAGAGTACGATTGATTGCATAATAAGTTATTTTAACTTAATACATGCAATTGTGTGAGTAATCAGTTAGTTTTTATTATATTTGAAGATAATATGTGCAATTTAACTTTAATCTTGTCTATATGAAGGTGTGTTAACATAATACTCTGATTACACACGTAATATTTGCTATATTAATGTATTTCAATCGAAAATTGATATTTGGCAATCTATTAGAGACATTTGATTCCTTTTTAACGTAATACCTATAATTACACATCTATTTCTCAGTATATCGATCAATTTTAAGAGAATAGGCTCTTTTTGGGATTGATTTATGGCATATCAATGAATTTGAGTTGAATTCATGATTTCTGCGGCTATTTATTGCATTACGTTGAATTCAAGTGGAGTACAAGCATTCAGAATAAAATTTATTATATAATAAGTTATTTTAACTGAATACAAGCGATTGTGTGAGTATTCAATTAGTTTCTATTATATTTGAAGAGAATTTATGCAATTTGACTTTGATCTTATAAATAAGAAGGTTTGTTAATATTATACTTTGATTACACACCTAATGTTTGCTATATCAATGTATTTCAATCAAAAATTGATATTTAGTGTTCTATTAGAGACATTTAATTGCATTTTAATGTAATACATACAAATACACATATTTTTGTCAGTATATCGATTCCTTATAAGTGCGTAGGCTCTTTTAGAGATTGATTTATGACATATCAACAAATTTGAGTTGAATAGCGATATTTTTGCAGCTATTCATTGCATTATGTTGAATTTAAGTAGTGTACCTGCTTTCAGAGTACAATTCAATGCATAATAAGTTGTTTTAACTGAATAAAAGCAATTGTGTGAGTATTCAATTAATTTCTATTGTATTTTAAGAGAATATATGCAATTTGACTTTGATCTTATTTATATGAAGGTTTTTTTAACATTATACTCTTATTACACACCTAATATTTGCTATATTGATGTATTTCAATCGAAAATTAATATTTGGCGATCTATTAGAGACATTTGATTGTGTTTTAATGTAATACAAAAAAATTCACATCTTTTTGTCAATGTATCGATCAATTTTAAGAGAATAGGCTTTTTAGGGACTTATTTATGACATATCAATGAATTTGAGTTGAATTGAAATATTTTGGCAGCTATTCTTTGTAATACGTTGAATATAAGTGGAGTACAAGCATTCAGAGTACAATTCATTATATAATAAGTTATTTTAACTGAATATAAGTAATTGTGTGAGTATTCAGTTAAATTTTATTGTATTTGAAGAGAATATATGCAATTTGACTTTAATCTTGTCTATAGGAAGATTTTTTAACATTATGCTCTAATAAGGTGTGCAATATATTACACACCTAATAATTGCTATATTGATGTATTTCAATCGCAAATTGATATTTGGTGATCTATTACGGATATTGGATTGCAATTTAATGTAATACAAATAATTATGTATCTTTTTGTTAGTATATCAATCAATTTTTGGAGAATAGGCTTTTTTAGGTACTAATGTATGACATATCAATGGATTTGAGTTGAATAATAATGTTTTTGCAGCTATTCATTGTATTACATTGAATTCAAGTGGAGTACAAGCATTTAGAGTATGATTCATAGCGTAATAAGTGTGTATTCACTTAGTTTTTATTGTATTTAAAGAAAATATATGCAATTTGACTTTGATCTTGTCTATATGAAGGTTTTTTAATATTATACTCTGATTACACACCTAATATTTGCTATATTGATGTATTTCAATCGAAAATTGATGTTTGGCAATCTATTAGGGACTTTTGATTGCGTTTTAATGTAATATATACAAATACACATTTTTTTGTCAGTATATCAATCAATTTAAAGAGAATAGGCTCTTTTAGGGACTAATTTATGACAACTCATTGAATTTGAGTTGAATAGCGATGTTTTCGCAGCTATTCATTGCATTACGTTGAATTCAAGTTGAGTACAAGCATTTAAAGTACGATTCATGGCGTAATAATTTATTTTAACTAAATACAAGCAATTGTATGTGTATTCATTTAGTTTTTATTGTATTTGAAGAAAATATATACAATTTGACTTTGATCTTGTCTATATGAAGTTTTTTAACATTATACTCTGATTACACACCTAATGTTTGCTATATTGATGTATTTCAATCGCAAAATTTATATTTGTCGATCTATTAGGGATATTTGATTGGCGTTTTAATGTAATACATAAACATACACATTTTTTTGTCAGTATATCGATTAAATTTTAAGAGAATAGGCTCTTTTAGGGTTTGATTTATGACATATCAATGAATTTGAGTTGAGTAACGATATTTTTGCAGTTATTCATTGCATTACATTGAATTCAAGTGGAGTACAAGCATTCAAAGTACAATTTATTGCATAATAAGTTATTTTAACTGAATACAAGCAATTGTATGAGTATTCAATTAGTTTTTATTGTATTGAAAAATAATATATGCAATCTGACTTTGATCTTGTCTATATAATAGTTTTTTAACATTATACTTGTATTAAAAATCTAATATTTTCTATATTAATGTATTTCAATCGAAAATTAATATTTGGCGATCTATTAGGGACATGATTGTGTTTTGATGTAATACATATAAATATACATCTTTTGTCAGTATATCAATCAATGTTAAGAGAATAGGCTCTTTTAGGGACTAATTTTTGACATATCAATGAATATGAGTTGAATAGAAATATTTTTGCGGCTATTCATTGTATTACGTTGAATTCAAGTGGAGTACAAGTTGAATAGTAATATTTTTGCAGCTATTCATTGTATTACGTTGAATTCAAATGGAGTACAAGCATTTAGAGTACGATTCATGGCGTAATAAGTGTGTATTCTATTAGTTTTTATTGTATTTGAAACGAATATATGCAATTTGACTTTGATATTGCCTTGAAGGTTTTAAAAATTATACTCTGATTACACACCAAATGTTTGCTGTATTTATGTAATTTAAATCGAAAATTAATATTTTACAATCTATTAGGGACATTTGATTGTGTTTTAATATAATACATACAAATACACATTTTTTTTATCAGTATATCCATCAAGTTTAAGAGAATATGCTCTTTTAGGGACTGATGTATGACATATCAATGATTTGAGTTGAATAGTGATGTTTTTGCAGCTATTGAATACATTATGTTGAATTCAAGTGGAGTACAAGCATTCAGAGTAAAAGTCATGGTATAATAAGTTATTTTAACTGAATACAAGCGATTTTGTGAGTATTCAATTAGTTTTTATTGTATTTGAAAAGAATATATGCAATTTGACTTTGATCTTGTCAATATGAAGGTTTTTTAATATTATACTCTGATTTGTTTTATTTTTTATTTTTAATATTATACTCTGATTACACACTTAATATTTACTATATCGATGTATTTCAATCGAAAGTTGATATTTGACGATCTATTAGGGACATTTAATTGTGTTTTTATGTAATACGTATAAATACACATCTTTTGTCAATATATCGATCAATTTTAAGTGAGTAGGCTCTTTTAGAGACAGATTTATGACATATTAATGAATTTGAGTTGAATAGCGATATTTTTGCAGTTATTCATCGCATTACATTGAATTCAAGTGGAGTACATGCATTCAGAGTATAATTCATTGCATAATAATTGATTTTAACTGAATACAAGCAATTGTGTAACTATTTAATTAGTTTTTATTGTATTTGAAGAGAATATGCAATTTGACTTTGATCTTATCTATATGAAGGTTTTTTAACATTATACTCATATTACACACCTAATATTTGCTATATTTATGTATTTTAATCGAAAATTAATATTTGGCGATCTATTAGGGACATTTGATTGTATTTTAATGTAATACAAATAAATACACATCTTTTTATCAGTATATCGATTAATTTTAAGAGAATAGGCTTTTTTGGGGACTGATTTATGACATATCAATGAATTTGAGTTGAATTATAAGATTTTTGCAGCTATTCATTGTATTACGTTGAATTCAAGTGGAGTACAAGTATGTAGAGTACGATTCATGGCGTAATAAGTGTGTATTCAATTAGTTTTTATTGTATTTGAAGAGAATATATGTAATTTGACTTTGATTTTATCTATATGAAGGTTTTTTAATATTATACTCTGATTACACAACTAATGTTTGCTATATTGATGTATTTCAATCGCAAAATTTATATTTGGAGATCTATTACGGACATTTGATTGTGTTTTAATATAATACATATAAATACACATCTTTTTATCAGTATATCGATCAATTTTAAGAGAATAAGATTTTTAGGGACTGATTTATGACATATCAATGAATTTGAGTTGAATAGTGATATTTTTGCAGCTATTCATTGCATTATATTGAATTCAAGTGGAGTACAAGCATTTAAAGTACGATTCTTAGCGTAATATTTTATTTTAACTAAATACAAGCAATTGTGTGTGTATTCAATTAGTTTTTATTGTATTTTAATAAAATATATTTAATTTTACTTTGATCTTATCTATATAAAGATTTTTTAATATTATATTCTAATTACACACCTAATATTTGCTATATCAATATATTTCAAATAAAAATTGATATTTGACGATCTATTAGGGACATTTGATTGTGTTTTAATTTAATACAAATAAATATATATCTTTTTGCCAGTATATCGATCAATTTTAAGATAATAAGCTTTTTTAGGAACTGATTTATGACATATCAATGAATTTGAGTTGAATTGTAATATTTTTGCAGCAATTCATTATACTACATTGAATTCAAGTGTAGTACAAGCATTTAGAGTACGATTCATGGCATAATAAGTGAGTATTCAATTGGTTTTTATTGTATTTGAAGAGAATATATACAATTTTACTTTGATCTTGTCTATGTGAAGGTTTTTAATATTATACTCTGATTACACACCTAATGTTTGCTATATCGATATATTTTAATCAAAAATTGATATTTAGCATTCTATTAGAGATATTTGATTGTGTTTTAATGTAATACATACAAATACAAATCTTTTTGTCAGTATATCGATCAATTTTAAGTACGTAGGCTCCTTTAAAGACAGATTTATGACATATAAATGAATTTGAGTTGGATGTTTTTGCAGTTATTTATTGCATTATGTTGAATTTAAGTGGAGTACATGCATTCACAGTACAATTCAATGCATAATAAGTTATTTTAACTGAATACAAGCAATTGTGTGAATATTAAATTAATTTCTATTGTATTTTAAGAGAATATATGCAATTTGACTTTGATCTTATTTATATGAAAATTTTTTAACATTATACTCTTATTACATACCTAATATTTGGTGATCTATTAGGGATATTTTATTGTGTTTTAATGTAATACAAATAAATATATATCTTTTTATCAGTATATCGATTAATTTTAAGAGAATAGGCTTTTTTAGGTACTAATGTATGACATATCAATGAATTTGAGTTGAATAGTAAAATTTTTGCAGCTATTCATTGTATTACATTGAATTCAAGTGGAGTACAAGCATTTAGTGTATGATTCATAGCGTAATAAGTGTGTATTCACTTAGTTTTTATTATATTTGAAGAGAATATATGCAATTTAACTTTGATCTTGTCTATATGAAGGCTTTTTAATATTATACTCTGAATACATACCTAATATTTGTTATATTGATGTATTTCAATCGCAAATTAATATTTGATGATCTATTAGGGACATTTGATTGCGTTTTAATGTAATACAAATAAATACACATCTTTTTGTGAGTATATCGATCAGTTTTAAGAGAATAGGCTCTTTTACGAACTGATTTATGACATATCAATAAATTTGAGTTGAATAGTGATGTTTTTGCAGCTATTCATTGTATTACGTTGAATTAAAGTGGAGTACAAGCATTCAGAGTACAATTCATTGCATTAATAAGTTATTTTAACTGAATACAAGCGATTGTGTGAGCATTCAATTAGTTTTTTTTGTATTCGAATAGAATATATGCAATTCGACTTTGATCTTGTCTACATGAAGGTTTTTTTCATGGCTTTATGTGAGTGGGTGAGAGATATTGTATTATTCATGGGCTTGAAAAGTATTGGGCTTATATATGGGCTTATATATGGGCTTATTTATGGGCTTTTGAGAAGAGCACATATTATTTTGGGTTTGTGGACTTATTGGGTCATGACACTTCATTAAGGAATCTTATCATTAGGTTAGATAACCCTAGATTCAATGGTTACGATCAAAGGTTAATGATCTAATGGTTGGATTTAACTTATTTTAAATATTGTCATGAAAAGAACCAAATGACTATAAAGTAAAGAAATTGAAAGGAGAGAAAGGTAGTGTTGTTTTTGAAGAACTCAATTTCATTGGAAAAAGAGAGAGAGTGAAAGAAAGGAGAGAGACTTCTCCCCTCCCCTTTGATCAAAGCCGGCCAGCGCCGGCCACTGCTCGCAGCAGCCGTCTACCGCCTGCCGCCGCCCCCCGCCGTCGTGACCGTCGCGAGGCCTTCTCCGTTGATGTGATGTCGACATCTTGGATCGGTGTGACTCCGATTGGTTATCCCGCTCTTTCTTATCTTCGATCATCTCCATGGTTTGTCGGACCCCTTTGTAATCGGGTAGATTCGATTATCTTATTGCTTCTCTATTCTCCTTTAGTTGCATCCATCTCTCCTTGATGTTATCTTTTTGTTATCTCTCATTTACTACATATTGTAAATCCTTTCATGTATGAACTCATTTGGACTTGTTGACGACTTTAACTCGTATGAATTTTATGCTATTAATGCTTATGGTAGCTTAGGATCTCATATTAGCAATTATTTCTCATGGAATTACCGTGATTGATTTCTTAGTTGAGCTTATCGACATGCATGAATCTTTTTTGTTTTTCCTATGTTAGCTTGGATTTATTCATTTAGAGCTAGATTGACTCGTATTGTCTTATGAAGCTCTATTGAAATATATTCTATATGTTTGCATTTTTAGGTTATATTGGCATTTAGAAATTCTAAATCTCATAATACTAGATCAAATTTTGGTATTAGAGAAAGTCGATTTAAGATTTCTACACCTTAATAGATCATGTTTTGATATTATTCATACATTAGTCAACTCATTCCAGCATTTAAAATGAGTTGAAATGCTGGAATGAGATTTCATACATTAGTCAACTCGTAGGCAGGTTGTCGTTGCGAGTGAACCACCCTGTAGGTCCATCCCTCAGCCACGCATAGACACACACCCCATTGATACTAAAGGAAAAGGGGTTGCCACGACTTCTGGCACTAAATCCGGAAATATCACTTGCTTCAGGTGTGGCAAGGTAGGCCATTATGCACATTCCTGCCCATCAAGGATATTACATATAGAGGCAATGGGGGAAAAGGATGATGTTGGTAGCTCAGGGAGCTCGGGTGACGAGATTGATGTCCCCGACGCTCGAGATAGTGCAAGCGAGGCTGAGGAGGCTCTTGGAGAGTCGCTCCTAGCAGTTATGCGGTGCGTGCTAGCCACACCTCACGAGGAGCCAGATTGGCGACAGACCGCTATCTTTCAAATATAGTTTAAATGCAAGGATAAGCCTTGTAAGCTTATTATTGATAGCGGGAGTTGTATGATTGTAATATCTGTGACTGTTATTGCCAGAGCAGGTCTTAGAGCTGAGCCTCATCCACAGCCTTATAAAGTGGCATGGATAGACCAGACCTCCATTTCTTTATCCTAGCGTTGTAAAGTCCCCATCAACATAGGCGCTTATTCCGAAGATGTGTGATGTGACGTCATCCCGATGGATGTCACACATGTGTTGCTTGGTCAGTCTTGCTTATATGATCATGACATTACTCATTATGGCCGAGCCAACACATATGTATTTAAATTTAAGGGCAAAAGGATAGTTTTACACCCGCACCTCAACGTGAAGCTAGGCCTGGGATATTTAAAGAGTTAGTGTCGCCTTCTAAGAGGAAGAAGGGCCTCCATTTGATCTCTATGAGACATATGGAGAGGGAACACAAGGAAGGCTCCCCTATCTATGCTCTGGTCTCTTTATATAATGCCGTGCTCACGCCAGACATCCCTGTGATTCCCAATGAGGTTGGGTCATTTTTTTAGCGAGTTTTCTGATCTGTGCCCCGAGGAACTCCCAGATGAGCTACCCCCTATGCGAGATATATAGCATGCTATTGACTTGCTATCAGGCTCATCACTTCCGAATCTTCCCCATTACAGAATGAGCCCCACCGAGCATGCGGAGTTGCGACGTCAGGTGCAAGATTTACTGAAGAAAGGCTTCATTCGTGAGAGCCTTTCTCCTTGCACCGTGCCAGCCCTTCTTACACCTAAGAAGGATGGAAGCTGGCGTATGAGTGTCGACTCACGGGTTATCAATAAGATCACAATCAAGTATCGATTCCCAATCCCACGATTGGACGATTTGTTGGACATAATGGCTGGGGCCAAAATTTTCTCGAAGGTTGACTTGCGCAGTGGGTATCACGAAATACGAGTGCGTGAAGGGGACGAATGGAAAACTTCTTTTAAGACCAAGGATGGTCTTTATGAGTGGCTCGTCATGCCATTTGGCCTCTCCAATCTGCCTAGTACTTTCATGCGAGTGATGACCAAAATACGTCGCCCTTTTATCGTGTCTTCCTTGTTGTGTACTTCGACGATATCCTGATCTATAGTAGGTCAATGAAGGAACACCTCGATCATCTCTGTGAGGTTTTCATTGTCTTGCGACGCGAAAAACTTTACGTGAATCTGAAGAAGTGTCATTTTATGATGGCTTCCATCTGTTTTTTGGGGTTCATCGTCTCTTGTAAGGGAGTTTCAGCCGATCCCACAAAAATTTCTACAATCCAGAAGTGGCCCACACCTAAGAGCATCCACGATGTTCGTAGCTTCTATCAAGTAATAGATGCTGCTTCTCCCGATGCAAGCTCGCCTTTCCCATACAAGCTTATGGTAGTTCAAGGAGTGGAATAAACCTTTCTACCAAAGGGACCTACAATCAACTCCTTGAAAGACAAGTACATCTCATTATCATTATTTGTAATTTAAGAGTGCAGTTATATCTTTTTTTGGCTTAGTTTCTTGAACTTTATTCACTATAAATATTCATTTTATGATAAGCTATGGATTATTATTTAATGGCTATTGATCTTGCACTCTTATAGTGTATCTCCATGGTAGATTATTTGCGAGAAGACCTAGTTTAGCCATGATTATTTTCTAATTTTCTTCTTATTGCTCATGGTAACAACAGAGTGTAACTTAAACTCAAATTATAGCCTTTACCCGTTTTTTTTACAGAAAGATATTGAAGAATGATACTTGAAGCATAAGGACTTCTTTCCAGAGGGACTCATACACCCAGATAACTGTTAAGTCACATATTAGTTTGCCAGTAATTGTTCTATTTAGCAAATAGTTCAAAATATTTCTTGCAAAAAACACTGGATCTGATTTCTGAAATTTCATTCCATCTAAATAAGCTGGGTTGGCTTTAAGCTGAGACATTGAACATTTGACCTGAATCATGTAATGATGAGGGAAACTTTACTATCTATTTGTTACTACCAAAAGTGTAGATTTCTTTAAGCAAGTCATATTTTTCATGAACAAAAAGGGCTAAAACTCTGAAGTTGATTTTGAATGGGAAAACTATGAAATTTCTATGTTTTGTTTTCTTAGATTAACCTTCCTCATTGACTTCTGCATAGAAATACTCTTGAAACTCCTGAGTATTTTTTGCTTTTATGAGTCCTAATAACATTTTAGAATGTGCATGTTGTGAATGGCCATTATCAATGTCGTTATGATAATTATATTTTAATTTTAGGAGTTTTTACATACAAAACATGAAATTTATACGAAATTACGCATTTCACCATCAATTCGTAAATATTACCACTATCACATCATTTTTATTTAAATTTTATGTATTTCACATATTTCATATACTTTATAATATTAATATTTAAATTCTAATATATTTTTTTATTTTTTATTGTAAACACATTAATTTTCTTAATTCAATTAAAAATTATAGTCATGTGGATTTAAATTCGGCACCCTAATTGGAAATTTTAAATAGGATAAATAAATTAAAATACATAAATTCATAAATATTTAAATTGTTATTTATATAAATTAATTTATTTATAGTATTTAATTAATATATTAATAATATAGTTTTTTTTTATTATAATTATGGGGGAGATATTATTCATCGGGCCCTCTACCCGCCAACAAGGCAAACTTTTTTTTGGCTCATGCCATTACAAGATAATAAGATAGGCTCAAAGGCCATTACATGAAACAAAATTAGGCCTAAAGGCCATTACATGATATAAAGTTGGGCCTAAAGCCAATTCATGATACTAAAGGTGGGCCAAGAGGCCAATGCAAGCAAATTCTGAAGCAAAAATAGATTTAGTGGGCCAAAGGCCCAAGTCTTCAAAGCAAAACATGGGCCAAAGCCCGAGCAATTGGAGAGGGTCTTTCATATGGGCCAAAGCCCATAGCAGTTCATGAAGAGGGTTCACGGGAATTTCTGCGTGGGCCAGAGCCCAGAACTAGGAGAGAAGGTTGTGGGCTCAAGCCCAAAGCAGGGTAGAATAGGAGAAAGCTGGGCCAAGGCCCGCAGAAGGGCCCAAGGCCGGGCAACAGATTTAAAAAGATTAAATGGGCCAAGCCCGCAGCTAGTGTTCCAGATGGGCCTAAGCCCAAGCAGTTTAATGGAGAGGGTTCTCGAGTGGGCCAAAGCCCAAGCAAAGGAAAGAGTTTGAGAAGGATTTCTGCGTGAGCCACAGACCAGAACTGAGAGAGGAGATTGTGGGCTCAAGCCCAAAGCAAATTCAGGATGGGTGAAAGCTGGGCCAAAGCCCGCAAATTGGGCCGAAGCCCGCAGCCAATGAGGAGGGAAATATATGCTGGGCTTAAGCCCGCAACTAGGAAGGAGGATTCAAAATGGGCTAAAGCCCAAAGCAAGGAAAGGGAGGTGGTTCAAAAGACTGGGCCGAGACCCAAGCCAGAAGAGGAGAGGGAGGATTTGGGGCTGGCAGGCCCACGAATGGGAAATCTGGGCCCAATAAGCAGGCCCGCTAAAGAAGCATCCCAGGCCAGCGAACGCAGAGAGCAGGAGAGAAACACATAATTTTTATATATGATTTTATAAGATTTTGATGTGATATATATAATATTTTTATTTTTAGTAGTGAAACACATAATTTTTCATAATTAAGGTGTCTTTTATGTAAATTTTTTTATTTTAATTAAATTCTTTTAGTTTAATTTAATTTGTTTTTGAAATTTTTAAAATAAAATTTATAAGTAAATTAATATTTAAATATTTAAAATAAAATAAAATTTATTACATATTTCACCTCATAATTATTACATCAAAATTAATGACCAATATTTAATGATCAATATTTAATGGTCAATATTTTATTCCTAAAATAAAAGTAAGAGAAGTGATTTAGTTTATAAATAATCATTCAAAATTAGAGAAATAAAAATAAATAAATAATTTTAAAGTGAAATATATAATAAGATTTATTTTAGGGTAACGTAAATAAATGTCCCGTTATAAATTTTAATTTCATTTTACACCGGGATGGAAACAACCCCCCTAACTCCGGCCCGAAGCTGGCCGGTTCGGTCCAGCAGGTCCGTAAGTCAAAATCAGCGGACCGACCCGCTGTCCTTCTATATAAGCTATTCGCTCAGCCCAAACCCTGCTTTCTCCTTTCGCTGGGCTTCGCCGGGCTACTGCGTTTCTCCTCGATAACGTGAGGTATCCATCCACAGCCGTGAAGGTATCGACGCCTTCCTTCGATGTCTTCTCTTCTTTTGGTTAATGGCTTCTCCATCTTTATCCTCTTCCTTGTAGTCTATCGCTCTTCATTCCTTTTATGCGCTCTTCTTTTTGCTAATCGGCATCTTGATGATCGTATTGCTGGAGGTGAAGTTTTGGCTGACGTTACTGAATAATTTGATGTGTTGTTGGGATTTTGGAGCTTGTCTCATGGAATTGTCTCTCTCTCTCTCTCTCTCTCTCTCTCTCTCGTGTTGCTAGATTTTCAGTTATATGGGTGTATTCATGCGTTTTTTGTGGTTTTCCTGCTTTTCATTTTGTGCGATGCGCACAATTTGGTGTCATATCTATCTCACTGTTATAATGTTGTACTTTCAACACACTCATCTTTCAACGTAATAACATTGAACCAAATAAATAACAATTCATGAATAATAAAGACATCTAAATAAACATGTAGCTTGGATTGAATCAAACATCTCCTTAAATCAATCTTTAAAACTAATTAACATAAATCGTCATGCAAGCAACCAATAAGATGGAGACCTATAGCAAATGAACGTAATAACAAGGTTAGAATCATAAATATGACATACAACAAGATGATGGTATTAAAACCAAGAATATAGTAGATCTATAGTTTGCCATAATAAGCTAATGCATTACTACTACTATATAGATACATCAATCTCATCTCATATTCAAAATACATAATGTCAAGTTGAAGCTTAAACTTCACGAGTTCAACTTTAGAATGTTTAATATCTCATTTTCAATCCTAATTAAATCAATCTGTTATTGAAAATTTTGAGTTAAATTTGGATTAAAAGTGGATTTAAGGTCTTAATCCAAACAAAGCAAGGCATAATATTCCAAATCAGAAATAAAAAAAAAACTTACACATTGCATTAGATAAACAATCTACAACACCCAAACAATGTAATACAAAACTAAAGTCTAGCACCTTGAGGTTTAATAACAGTAGATTTGCATCTATTTAATTACCTAAAAATTACAAAAATCTGTCTACCAATCCCCTTGAAGTATAAACAAGAGAAGTGAAACAAAAATAATTGATAGGGGCTAAGAGTAACGGGAGTTAGGGTTTACATTTTTCTCCATTTAAACAAATACACTACATGGGAATTAAAAGATAAACAATTACAATAACAATCAAACAGCAAGATATATTAACATCACAAACAAATGACTCAATCAGTTTTACTTGGTTCAATCTAGTTTCAATGAGCCTACTTTAAAACTAGTTTTTAAAACCAGACCAAACATTTAATTGAGCTTGAGTAGGAATGCCAACATGGCAGTTTGTATTGGTTCGTTGAAAAAACAAATCAAGCACCATATTGCCAGCCATGATTAAATCCAAAAAAATGGGATTAATTAGAGCAGTTCAATATCTCAGTTTTCCATACAAATTAGGATAATTTTCAATTAAAAACTTTGAGTTAAATTTGGATTAAATTAGGGATTAGACTTGAATCCCAACAAAGCAATGCACAGTATTTCCAATCAGAAATAAAGAACAAGACATAAAATATTAGATCAGATGTTAGAGCTCAAAATGGTGGAATAAATTGCTGTTGTTGTTGTAATCACAACTTTTCACATTCAACGTAATTTAAATACAATAAAAAGGATTCTTTTCACATCCCACACCAATGTTTTGAAAATTGAATCGTACTAAGAACAAGTGGAATGAAATGTTCAAAGTTCAGTGGTTTAACCGAAGTTGAACCGGGTAATATAATGATGAAATATGGAACAGTCACTCCTATGTTTTGATCATGATCTCTCTATAATTCAAGAAATAAAACTCAATGGAAAAATTATAATGGAGCTCCACTGTAATTAAACCCTCTGATTTTTGCATAGTCTAATGCAAAACAATAAAACTAAAGTAAACATACATAATAGAAAAGAAGTTCCAAGTAATACAACTTGTTTCATCTATTCTATGTCAGTTTAGCTATACTTGATTGTTTATAAAAGGAAAAAATCTCAAAGCTATAAAAGACGATCTCTTAGTATCTAGATAGCAGATAAAAGCTAAAAGCAATTACATGCAACATGCAACAAGTCAAAACATAAAATAGAAAAAACTTATCGTGCTATGATCCAATCAAGTTCAAAAATATATCATCAAAACATAAAACTTATCGTCATCTTCAAAAATTTCTATTTCTTTTATGTATTACATAGTATTTATGAAATTTCAATAAATCTGTAGGCTTTTTGTGGAACTCGAAAGGGCAAGCCTTTCTTTAACTGTAGCTCCACTTGAATGTTCGACTATAAAATGACTAATTTTACGAATGAAGTTGTCATGCTAAAAACAAGTAGAAATAAGAAAACAATTGAAGCCAAATAATATTTTCTATGGTGTGGTTTCAACTTGCGACTATAAACAGTATTATATCAAAAGATAAGGAAATTTCTAGCTCAAAAGTTTCATCCTGAAATTGACATACTTTTGTAAAAGAAGCCCCATAAATTTTTAACAGTACTTCAACAACTTTGGGTAGTAGCCATTTGATAAGTTTGATGTGTAATTCAATATCAATTGGAAAATAATGGCTTTGTTTTAGCAATCTAACTAATTTAATAAGACTCAACATCAGTTACAAAAATCACAATCGAAACCTTATAGGAATAAGGGTTTCTATATCAAGCCATTAATGAGGATGGAGTAGGCCAAAGAGGAGGATGATTCAACGCCGCGGATGGTAACTGGTCCTCGAGTGTGAGGCGCATTATTTTGCCTTATGCTGTTGATGCCTAATAGAGTCGAGACTGGATGAGGAAGATCGAAGACAGACGACCTCATAGCGCGGCACGGTTAATCATAAATGTTGTTAGGGTTTTGTTTCTTTAATGCATCGCTGAAGCGTTTCTGCCGGACCAACTGGCTAATAGATTCGAGCTAGTTGAACCAACAGGTCCAATTCGACTTTCAAAATTAATTTTATTTTATATTTTGTATTTAGCAATAGAAACAAAGGATTCATATAGCCGACCCCACCTAGTGGGATTAAGGCTTTGTTGTTGTTATATTTTGTACTTAAACCCAATATAAATAAATATTTTTAAGTCAATATTCTTTCAACCTTTTGAGCAGCAATACCTTTTGAAAAGAATCACCGTCTTACATGCGATTAAATAATTGAGCAGCAATACCTTTTGAATAGCTAAACAAATGCAATGCAAGACAAAAGGAGAAGCTATTAGGCTCCCCACAATATGATTTTAATTCCAAAGGCGTTACACATATGTGAGAAATGAAATAATATCAAGAGCTAAATAACTAAAAGTATCAAATGCAAATAACTGAAAGTCAATACCATGAGCTTGATAAGTAGCTAAGTCTTTACCAACTTTACGATCAATAGCATGACGAGCAACCTCCATAAGAGGAAGGTCATCTGGAATAGCAACAACAACAGATATCAAAGGTGAAATACTTGTGTGTCTAAGCAAAGGTCAGCACTTTCAAATTAACTATAAATCAAAATATCAGTAGGACACATAGAGTGAGACTCAAATACTAGTAAAATCAAAGGAACCTTACTACGGCATCGTATATCAAGATCAATTAGTGCATTACGTACTATAACATGTCAAAATGAATAATCGGGATAAGATGCACAGTGCACATCATGGTCTCCCTAAATAACCTAGAGCTCGATGTGACATAAAGGACAATGTCGATCATTACTAAACATGGATGTAAGTAAGCGATAGCGGAGAATAGTACAACATTCAGTTGGCGAAAATAACTGATTATAACCAAACAATGATATGACTGACAAGAAATCCTGAGTATGATCAGCGGTCAGACACTCAAGCACCAATCTAGAACATGATAAAAGCATCAGATCAACACGAAAATGGGCTACAACCTAATCATAGAAGTGAGCAGCCAAAGCCAGCTGGGGTTTGCGGCGGACAACTACTTCTGATGAAACGATTGCAAGCATATCGTTAGGGCACTAAGATGAAACTTCATCATGCTTTAGAGACAATGTTAAAGCAATCGACAAACAACTCACACGACAAAGAAAAATGAGCTTGAAGAATACTATTTTGGTGGCAAAAGGCATAAAAGCATAGGCTAAATATCATAGCTGACAAAATGACTAAGCTGCCTAAACAGATAGGCAATGTACTAAACGCCATTATGAAGGTCTAAAACCAGGGCCATTAAACACGACAATACGCTCAAGGCAATAACGAAGACCCAAATCAAAGACAATCGTTGAAGTAATAAGGGTAACTGGCCTGGCTGTGCGGAAGGCATATACTAGCTTTGGCATACTTAAGCATGCACAAAGTAGCAATAACTCAATCTGTGCGGAAGAGAAAGTCAATCCATACAAGCTATCACCTTGACAACTGGATGATGCGCTAAAGCCAAAATAAATATAACATCATGACTGATACCATCACCAAGAAGTTTAACACCATCAAACCGCTAAGTGATGCCCTGAAACAGGTTGGCCAATACAACTCAGGTTTTGGTACATTCAAGTATAAACCTAATAAAGGACCTTTCTCACATATAATTTGTACTGGCCTTGGTACATTCACACTATTGCCTCCAGTAGTGTCATCATCGAGGTATCAAGCTTGAAACTCTAGCTGACACTCTACTTACAATCGGAGAACTAGATGATGTAAAACTAAAGCAAATAACAAAGGGCCCTATCGCCGCCCGCAGATGAGAGCATCAACTCACATTCGACATGTGTGCAAGCTTCGCATAAACAAACTCCACGTATGGGGAGATAAATGGGCACTACTCTCTCACAACTAAAAAAAGAGCCAGATTAAGCGAACACTTACCTGTAAGAAGTAAGTTGCAAATCTGCGTAATAGCATCAAGTAATATCTTAGCTACTGATGAGGTAGCCATTCGCAACACATCGATCAAATGCTATGCTCGCATAGCATCACAACTGCAAGCTATCCCCTTTCGAAATGCTTCAATTGCATCAAACGCCATGTCAGCATCGACCTAAAGAGGGGAGCAAGCAATCGCATCAGATGGGATAGAGGGAGCAGGAAAACGGCTATAGTAGTAGCTGAAGTAGGCACAACACCAACTCCATTGGAACATAACACCTAGATCGCCGTAGAAAAGTGATCATCCATGACTTTGATACGACAAAGTCGTGCTTGTGCTGCATCAGTAGACGAGATCTCACTTCGAGAAGGCAACAACAACTTCAAAACTTGAGATAACAATTGGTGTATTTTGTCTACACCAGAATTCCATATAGACCAGAACATTTTATTATATTCTAATATAATTAATAATTTCATTTTACGTCTTATATAAATTTTGACAAAACAAGTTTTAATTCATATTAGAGATACAATTACAAAAATCATAGTCTATAATCATTCAACTAGAAAAGCCTAATAAAAAATCATCATTGAGGCCATTTTAGGAATGTCCTGGCCCTATTTGGCGCGAGGACCAAATCAGGACCAAAGTGATACTAATTTAAAAAACAATAATAATAATAATAAATAAATTTTTTTAATCATTATACACAAATTCTAATATAAAAAAATATTATTTTACATCACATACTTAATAATTTTTAATAAAAATATATATTTTATTTCACATCTTAGACCAAAATATTCGAATCGAGTATTTTGGTCTAGGATGTAAAATAAAATTATTTTTTTTATTGAAAATTATTGAGTATGTGAAGTAAAATAATATTTTTTTTATATTAGAATTTGTGTAGAATGATTAAAATTATTTATTTATTATTATTATTGTTGTTTTTTAAATTATTATCATTTTGGTCTTAATTTGGTCCTGATTTAGTCCTCGCGCCAAACAGGGGTGGAGCCATGAAATTTTCAGTTGATTCTTACAACAATAACCAAGCCTTAATCCCACTAGGTGGGGTCGGCTATATGAATCCTTTATTTTCATTGCGTTCTATCAGTTGCCAACTTTCTATCTAAATCTAAGCAACTAAGATCACTCGTTATAATTTCTTGCCATGTCTTTTTTGGTCTCCCTCTTTCTCTTTGTACATGGGCAAAATCTAATAACTCAATTTTTCTAATTGGAGCTTCAATCAACTTACGATTTAGGTGTCCAAACCATCTATAAGCCGACTTTCTCTAAGTTTATTCTCAATTGGTGCAACACCAACTTTCTTTCAGATATACTCATTTCTCATTTTATTCTTTTGTGTATATCCACACATCCACCTTAGCATCCTCATTTCTGCAATATTTATTTTATTTATATGTTTCTTCTTTGCAGGCCAGCATTCAGCACCATATATCATCGCTAGTCTTACAACAGTTTTATAAAATTTACCTTTAATTCTAAATGAGATTTTTCTATCACACAACACACTAAAAACATTTCTCCATTTTACCCATCCTGCTTGAATCCTGCTAATAACGTCATTATCTATTTCACCATCATTTTATATGATTAATCTAAGGTATCTAAAGCGCTCACTCTTCTTGACAATTTGATCACCAATTATCACATCTCCAATATAAGTATTTCTTTCTTGACTAAATGTGCACTCCATATATTCAATTATTTTTGATCTACTGAGATGAAAACCTTTAGATTCTAGAGTATCCCTCCAAAGCTCTAGTTTTGCTTTAGCTCCCTCTTTAGTTTTCTCAAGAAAGATAATATCATCTGCGAAGAGCATACACCAAGGCACCTCATCTTGGATATGTCGAGTCATGACTTCCATAATTAAAGCAAAAAGATACGGACTTAAAGCTGAGCCTTGGTGTAATCCAACTGTAATAGGAAAATCCTTAGTCAAACCTCCTTGTGTCCGTACACAAGTAACGGCTCCTTTATACATGTCTTTAATAACTTGAATATAAGCAGTGCAAATCCCTTTCTTTTCTAAAACTCTTCGAAGTACTTCTCTTGAGACTTTATCATAAGTTTTTTCCAAATCAATAAAAATCAAATGAAGGTTTTCCTTTTTCTCCTTAAACTTCTACATTAAACTTCTTAATAAATAAATAGCTTTTATAGTAGATCTACCTGACATAAAACCAAACTGATTCTCTGATAGTTTAGTATTATGGCATGACCTTTGTTTGATCACCCTCTCCCAATGTTTTAAAGTATGACTTATTAATTTAATTCCTCTATAATTTGCACAATTCTGTACATCGCATTTATTCTTATAAATAGGTACTAATATACTCTTTCTTCATTCATTTGACATTCTTTTAGTCTTCAAAATCATATTAAACAATCTAGTGAGTCAAGAAATTCCTTCATCTCCTAAGCACTGCCAAACATCTATTGGGATGTTATTTGGTTCTACTGCTTTTTTATGTTTCATCTTTTTTAAAGTTTCCCAGACTTCAGCTTTACTAATACGTCGAATGTAAGAGTAATTTTTATTTTCTTTTAGGGTGCTGAGTTCCATAAGATCAATTGAATGTTCACAATCTTCATAAACTCATCCATCTATCTTTGATATTTTCTTCCATAAAAAGTACTTTTTGATCTTCATCTTTAATGTATTTTACTTTAATTAAATTTTCAATTGATTATTAAAAGAAAAAAATTTAAACCATGTAAATAGGGAACCATGTTTATATCTAAAAAATGTTAGAAATTATTTCATAATTATTTTATAAATAATATATATATTTGATAGGATTGATATAAAAATATTGCTTACATATATCTTATAGATAACAAAAGTTTTTAGTAATTTTTTAATATAGCGCAAAAGTAGACTTATTCGATTAATTACTGATAATAATAAGAAGATAATATATAATAAAGATTTTACAGAAACAAATATGTAAATACTTGATATAAAATTCAAGATTTTTAAATTATTTAAAATAAATAATTTTAATAATACAAAGCTCATCTTTTCAGTTAAGTTCGAATCTTGATATTTTAGCTTAACTCTAGTAGCATCAATGCAATTGATCTCTCTCTCGGTGGGAGTGTGTGGTCTCTCCCGGCGGTGAGAGGGGGTCCTCTAGGTTTTTTATGTTAAGTCGCCGTGGGAGAGTAAGGAGGAAGAAGGAGCTCGTTAGTAGTGACAAATGGCAAAGGCGAATGAGATTAGCAAGCTTTGGGCCAGTTAAATGGATAATTTTTTTGAGATATTGAAGTGCTCAAAGTAATACATTTTTTTGGATTTAATCATGGCTGGCAACATGGTGCTTGATTTGTATTTCATAATTTCAATGAACTAAGTCAAACCACCATGTTGGCATTCCTACTCAGGCTCAGTTAAATGTTTGGTGTGGTTTTAAAAACCAATTTTAAAGCAGGCTCATTAAAATTAGATTGAACCAAGACTGATTGAGTCGTCCATTTGTGATGTTGATACATCTTGTTGTTTGATTGTTATTGTAATTGTTTATCTTTTAATTCCCATGTAGTATATTTGTTTAAATGGAGAAAATGTAAACCCTAACTCCCATCACTCTTAGCCCTTACCAATTATTTTTGTTTCACTTCTCTTGTCTATACTTGACGGCGATTGGTAGCCAGATTTTTGCAGTTTTTAGGTAGTTAAATAGATGCAAATTTACTGTTATTAAACCCTAAGGTGCTCGACTTTACTTTTGTATTACACTGTTTTGGTGTTATAGATGGTTTATCTGATGAGATGAGTATGTTTTTTTATTTCTGATTTGGAATATTATGCCTTGCCCTGTTGGGATTAAAATCCCAAATCTCACTTTTAATTCAAATTTAACCCAAAATTTTCAATAGCAGATTGACCTAATTAGGATTGAAAATGAGATATTGAACTGATCTGGTTAATCCCTTTTTTTTCTGGTTTAGGGGGCGTTTGGTTCGTTGTTATCTTAGTATTATGTTATGTAATCTAAATGTCATCTTTTGACTAATAATTTTATAATCTTATAAAAAATTATTTACAGATGTCATTAAACCAATCAATTGCTTTTTCTAGATAACATAACATAACATCAAGATAATATTAAACCAAACGGCCCTTTAATCATATCTGGTAGTAAGGCCCTGTCATGATATGAACAAGGCTATCTCATTGTAATGGTTTTAATTTATATTTAATTTCATAAAAAATTAAACAACTTGGATTGGAACAGGTACAACTTCACTCAATCAAAAAGCTTGTTTTCATTAAGCCGAACAAACCAAGACAATAACAACAATAACAGTAAAGCTGTAGTTCCAAAGTTGCCGAGTGCAAGTCATTCATGGTTTTATATAATGAATACTGCAAGTTGTAAGAATATGGTTTGCCTGACTTTAGTTTTGGATATGTGATTTATTTCCAACACTCACCTTAAATGTATATTTTGTTGAAAAATAATGGCCAGCTGCTACATTGTTCTATAATTGCTATTTGGAAAGCCTCAACGGACATTCTAAAATTGAAGTCATGAGTTTAAAGCTTCAACTTGACATTATCTATTTTGAATATGAGATGTGATTGATGTATATATATGGTATTAGTAATGCATTAGCTTATTGCTGCAAATTATAGATCTACTATATTCCTGGTTTTGATACCATCAACTTTTTGTATGTCATATTTATGATTCTAGTCTTATAATTACATTCATTTGTTATATGGTCTCCATCTTATTGGTTGGTTGCATGACAATTTATGTTAATTAGTTCTAAAGATTGATTTAAGAAGGTGTTTGATTCAATGCAAACTACCTTTTAGTGTTATTTAATTGTTAATTTATTTAGATGTCTTTGTTATTTATGAATTACTATTTGTTTGGTTCAATGTTTTTAGGTTGGAAGATGAAAGTGCTATTAATGAATTTTTGTTATCTCAAGCTTCACTAATTATAGTACATATTACGGTTTTTTCATGGCCATATTAGGTTGACAGATGAAAATGCTATTAACGAATTTTTGTTATCTCAAGCTTCACTAACTATTATACATTTTACGTTTTTAAATAGCCATATTAGGTTTGACATCTAAATTAGGTGATATGTAGATATCTTTTTAGAATAAAATTTTATAATATTTTATAATGTTATTTAAATTTGTCATCAAAAATAAATAATTCATTGAGTAAATTACATCTAGGCCCTTGAAGTTGGAGAGAGGATACAAACTAGGTCTAATTTAAAAAAAATTGCAACACAGATCCCTTAGGTACGATTTGTATAAGTGCATAGATCCCTCAAGTATTCTTTGTATAAGCACATTGGCCCCTCAGTTTGATTTCTACCAGTTGACGTGATCTCTATTGATATAAATTGTCAATGTTAATCAAACATGGTTGTTAAACTTTTCTCTATGTACGAAAATCACCTTAATTTAACCCTCACAATTTCTATAATTTTTCTCCTTTTATTTTCTTGAACCCCTATTATGGCTCAAGCTTATATTCTTAACTTAAGATTTCTTTGTTTAAGAAAAGAAATCTAAAATAAGCTCATTATCTTGGATGGAGTGAAAATTTTAAGGGTAAAATAGTCATTTACCTTCATTTTAATAGTACTATAATGTTTGGAACTAAATATGCTAGTATAAACCATACTTAGGGGTCTTTAAAAAAAATCATACTTGTTGGCCTTGTCTTAACAATTTTTTAAATTGGAGTCAGTTTCCATTCTCTTTCCAACTTCAGGTGCCCAAATGCAATTTACCCTAATTCATTTGTTCAAATAATATAATGTAGCATCGCAATAAAATTTAACCGGAGGCCCATTAGTTAAATAACAAATATGATTTTATAATGAGTTTACCAAATCTTATCCGATAAAATTCTACTAATTTAGCAAAAGCCTAACATCTTGCATTAACTAACATTAAAAAATAGAAATCTTGCATTGACTGCCCTATCAACTATTTTGCTTTCACTTCTCTTGTAAAGAACTGCCTCTCTCATCAATTCTTCATGGTGGAACGGTGATCCAAATTGTTACGGGGGAAATTGTTAGCATTGGGAAATTAAAAACTCTCCAACGGTTTCTAAGTGGTGGAAGTTAAAGCCTAGCTTCTTTTTAGCTTCCTTCTCCTCCCTTCTATCTCATTTAATATGCTAGAATTAAACCTCTCGAAGTACTTGATTTTGCTATTTATATTCATATCTCATTCCTGAGCTTGCAACTTGTTTAATCTACTATTTTGTGCTTTGATATCTAATCTAATATATATCATTGGCTCTTTATTTCTGATTGGAAATCTTATGCCTTACTTTGTTGCGGTTAACATCCTAAAATCCCGCTTTTAATTCTAATTTGATATCGAGTTTTCAATAATAAATTTACCTTAGTGGAGTTAAAATTGAGATATCAAACAAATGCAGTTATTCCATTTTTTCGGGTTTAATCATAATCAACAGTGTGGCTCATGATGTTATATGAAAAGGCTAATTAGACTTAATCTCGCAGAAAATTGAATGCCTTGAATTGAAACATTTATAATTTAACTCAACCAAAAGCTTGTTTAGTTTAAGCTGAACGACGACAACAATAAAAAAAAGTCATCTTAATTTCAAAATAGTAGGAGTTTGCACATGAATTTTTTCTTCATTTAGCTTTATGCAGAGCAAGCTTTTCGTAGCGCTAGCTATTCATAGTCATGTGTAATAGTTACTGCAAGTTGTAAGAATGTGTTTTACATGGCTTCATTTTTTAATATGTAATTTATTTTCTTGTTTTACTTTAGATGTGTATTTTGTTTAAAATAATTGCCAACACACACATTGTCTACACTCCTAGTGTTAATAGGTTCCCACGCACTTGCATATTTCTCTCCTTTATCGTTTCTAAAAATCTAATATCAAATTCGATTGTTTAGCTAGAATCAAGTGTTTTTTTTCTCCCATGGGTTTTTAGTGGATTCTACCATGGTGGAGTTGCTAAAAGGAGCTATCATTTCACATTGTGGCCTCCAATTGAGATAGGTAATTAGTAATGCACTTAATGTTGTAGCCTCTTGAGGGTAGAATGGATCCATTGTTGTGGATTTTCATGTGAGGAGTAGATTGTTGTGTGCACATGAGGATTGTAGAAATTAGTCCCATATTGTAAGTTTGTCATATGTTATGGTGATTATATAAAAATGGGTGGCCTTTACCAAGATCACAGTCATGTTGTGTGCACATATGATGTGAATTTACTAAATTGATGTTGGGTTTTCTATCTAACTTTGGCTCATCCAAATACAATTCATGATCAGACATTTTAACCAAGTCATTATCATCATCGAATGAATCAAATTCCTAATTATGTCAAATCAAAAGTAAACTTAAGAATTTCTTCAAAAAAATTAAAATTAAGAATAAAAAATCACTATTATGTTAAACATGTCATAAAAAGAATTACCTTCAAAACTGAGATTTTATTTTAGTTGAAATATGACATTTTGAGTGGGTGCTTCTGACTATTTGACTTTTCTTCATTAAAACTGATACAGATGAACAGTGAAGCAACTGTGATTTAAAATAGTTTTTGAATAATAAAAATAATTATCTCACCTTTTTAATCTTTGTAGTGCAATATGTCCATATTGTCGCTTGTACCACCAATCTATACATTGAAATTTATATCTGGGGTCCAAAATAATTTCTATAGTTAATATCATACAAAAATCATGTCCCTCATGTAATCAAGGCTACTATGAGTTTCACCCTTCAATGTTGCATAAGAAAATGTGGATACTAATATAGTCTATAACTAAGTTAACATATTAAAGTCATTCTTTTGCATTATTTGTATCTTTAAAATTATTTATCTTAAATAGCTTAAAATTTTATATTTCTTACCAAGTAAGTATTTATTTGTTTCTATAAAATGATGTCTTTTACTTATGATTATTAATATTTAATCAGGTAATTTTACATGAAATAATTAATCAGGTGATTCCACCTTCATGTATAACTTTTTAAAAGCTATTAAAAAATTTATTTGTAAGTGTATATTAGTAAAATTTATATATTTATTATGAAATTATTTCAGATGACTTTAATATTAAAAAAAATTGTCGATGTGGACCTTTTTTTAAAAGTCTGTAGAATATTCATGACTCCACTTAAGTTTACTTGATGTTCCCTGTATAGTGATCATTTGTTAATTTAGTGTTAAATAATATTTTTAGTTAAATAATGAATTAGATTTTATAATAATTTTGCCAAATCCTACTTAGCAACTCTATTTACCATTTCTCTTTCACTTCTCTTGTGAAGAACTGCCTTGATCACCAATACTCAACTATCGACAGCAGTGACCTAGATTCCTATTCGGTGATCGTCAGCTTTGTGTTTAGCTTCTTTTCTCTCTTTCGATCTAATCAATCTACTGCAATTAAATCCTGAGATACTTGATTTTATGATCCTTCTCTCTTTCGCATCACTTTCTTGGGGTTTGCAGATTGTTTAGTCTGCATTTTTTAGCTCTTTTGTCATCCAGTATTATATGTCTGGTTCTTCATTTTGATTGGAAATAGTCAAGGATGTGTATTTTGTTTGAAATAACTGCCAACAGATGCATTGTCCTATATTGTTCTATGTTACTTGTCCGCAATTGCTGTTGGGAAAACCGTGAACAGACATTCTGATGTTGAAATCATGAGTTTTAAACTAGAAATTTGGTTTTGAATTTGAGATGAAATTGATGTTTGTATAGGGCACAGTGAGGCATTAACTTGTTTCAGGTTATAGCTCTACTATATTCCTGGTTTTGATTTCATCATTTTGTTATGTCATGCTTACGATTCTAGTCTTGTTCTTCCACTTATCAGCTATTGTAAAGATAAATGTCAAGATATCTCTTAACAGGATGGTGCAATATAACTTTAAGAAGATCACTGTGGTTCCTTCGGGAAATGAATTTATTGACATTATCCTTTCACGGACACAACGGCAAACCCCAACCGTAGTTCACAAGGGATATGCCATTTCTCGCCTTCGTCAATTTTATATGAGGAAAGTGAGATTCACACAGCAGAACTTTCATGAGAAGCTCTCCGCCATTATTGAAGAGTTCCCTCGTCTAGATGACATTCATCCTTTCTATGGTGATCTACTCCATGTCCTGTATAACAAGGACCACTATAAGCTTGCGCTTGGTCAGATAAATACTGCAAGAAACATCATTGGAAAAATTGCAAAGGACTATGTTAGGTTGCTCAAGTATGGGGACTCGCTTTACAGATGCAAATGCTTGAAGGTGGCTGCTCTTGGTCGGATGTGTACAGTGGTAAAGCGAATTGGACCTAGCTTAGCATACTTGGAGCAGATCAGGCAACATATGGCTAGGCTCCCTTCCATAGACCCAAATACTCGCACCATACTGATCTGCGGATACCCAAATGTCGGCAAGAGCTCTTTTATAAACAAGATTACTAGAGCTGATGTGGATGTCCAGCCATATGCTTTCACAACTAAATCCTTATTTGTCGGCCACACGGATTACAAGTACCTGAGGTATCAAGTGATTGACACTCCTGGGATTCTCGATCGGCCTTTTGAGGACCGAAACATTATCGAAATGTGCAGCATCACAGCTCTTGCTCATCTAAGGGCTGCAGTGCTGTTTTTCCTTGACATCTCTGGATCATGTGGTTATAGCATAGCCCAGCAAGCAGCACTGTTTCATAGCATAAAGTCACTCTTCATGAATAAGCCTCTTATCATTGTTTGTAACAAGATCGATTTGCAACCTTTGGATGACCTTCCCGAGGAAGATATGAAGCTGGTTTCGGAGATGAAAGCCGAGGCTATTAAATCTGTCATGGCTCAAGGCGGGGATCTCAATGATGAAGGGGTTCTGCTGACTATGAGCACCTTGACTGATGACGGTGTTGTACTAGTTAAGAATGCTGCTTGTGAGAGGCTGCTGAATCAGAGGGTAGAGATGAAAATGAAATCTAAAAAGATCAACGATTGCTTGAACAGGTTCCATGTGGCAATTCCAAAGCCTCGGGACAATAAAGAACGGCCTCCTTGTATTCCTCAGGCAGTTTTGGAGGCTCGGGCGAAGGAGGATAGCGGGATGGAGAAGCGGAAGTTGGAGGCAGATCTTGAGGACGAGAATGGCGGAGCTGGTGTCTACTCTGCTAATCTTAGGAAACATTATATTTTGGCTAATGATGAGTGGAAGGAGGATATTATGCCTGAGATCTTGGATGGACATAATGTTTATGATTTTTTGGATCCTGATATTCTTCACAGGGTGGAAGAGTTAGAGAGAGAAGAAGGGCTTCGCCTTGAAGCAGAGGCACAGGAAGCAGAATTTCAGATTGATGGGAAGGAGCTTACGGCTGAGGAGCGTGAAGCTTTGGCAGAGATTAGAAAGAAGAAGAGCTTGCTCATCCAGGAACATAGAATGAAGAAGAGTACAGCTGAAAGCCGCCCCACTGTTCCTAGAAAGTTTGATAAGGATAGGAAGTTTACAACTGCAAGAATGGGAAGGCAGCTTGCTTCCTTGGGCTTGGATCCAAGTGCTGCCATTGTTCGTGCAAGAAGCAGGTCGGTTTCTAGGATGGGCCGGAAGAGAGAAAGGTCTTTGGCTAAAGATGATGATGTCGGTGAAGCCATGGATATTGACAGCGAGCAGCGTAACAAGAAGCTTCGGGTGGGGTCGAGGTCGAGGTCGAGGTCGCGTTCACGACCTCCAGGAGAAGTGACCCCTGGAGAAGGATTCAAGGATTCCGCGCAGAAAATGAAAGCTATCAAGATAGCAAAGAAGTCTCAAAAAGTGAGGAACAAGGCAGCTCGTCGTGGAGAGGCAGATAGGGTTATTCCGAATCTTAAACCTAAGCACTTGTTTTCTGGAAAACGTTCAATTGGCAAGACACAGAGGCGCTGAGTTTTAATGATCTTCTGGTTAAAATTTTGTGAGCTTTGGCGTTTATTTCTTGTTGGCAAGAACTTCTTTTTGCTTGGAAAATGCTCATGTTTTATATTTGGATTGAAACAACGGAAGCTTTGTCTTTCAGTTTAGTATGAAAAACTAGGATTCTGCTAACCTCTCTTCATCCGAGTGTTTTACTCTTGTTGAATTAAAGTGAATTTCGACAATTCTACTAGTGAATTAAAATAGACTTGGTTTCAGTTTCACTTGTAAATTAGAAAATCAGTTTTGAAAGTTTTTAAAGAGTTTTTTTTTTTTGACAGATTTGGTATAATACATGTCATAATTTTTTTCTCAAAAATTTAAGTTTTAAAAAGTTATCTGGAAATGAAATTGATGAGTTTTGATCAAAATACAGTCCAAAATTTAAAGTAAAACTGGCGAAATTGATTAGGTTTGATTTAAAGACTGTGAGGCGGTGGTTGGACTCAGTAGATAGCTTATAGCTTTGAAGGTGGTTCTTTTCATTATTATTGGAGCTACTATTTTGGCAACCTATTCCCATGATTATATATACATATTTACTATAGATGTTTGGTTGGTCTTATAGAGAGAAAACAACGTTATTTTTTTATCTCTATTTAGTTGATATTTAAGTTAATCACGACTATTTTTTTTAATTTATTTTATAAAATAATATATATTTTTTTAAATATATATATATATATTAAAAAAAATTAATTAATTCTGAAAATATTAAATAAAATTAATTGATCTATTAAAAATTATATAAACTACTTAATTTGAGTACCAACTAAAAATAAGCTTAATTAAGCAAATTGAGCAGCCAAATTTACTTGATTTTAGTGACTAAAGGAAATCCATGCAACTTTATAATCCACTTGATGTACATTAGAAGTGTGCATTTTGGTTTTTTTCTATAACTCAAAATGTTAATATAAAAGATATATTTTCAAATGTACAATCAAGAACTCGAATTTACGGTTTCCATGCAGTAAATGAATTTCAATTCTAATTACGTGAATGATAAATCAATCTAATTTTTTAATATTTATATGATAAACATTAATGGAGAACCTATTTGAACTAAGAAATGAACTCTTAATTTGACATTTCACTTGAAATAAAAAATTTTGAGTTCGGCCAAGTCCACTCAAATTTGTCTCAAAAAGCCGGTCTTCTTCGAAGGGAAAGCCGAGCCTAGTTGATTGACATTAGCATCTGAATATCATGTATGTCGTGCATTGATTAATCCTAGTTATGACGCGATTGAACTCTTCCATAAGATCCCTTTTAGCTGATCATACATAGAGAAAATATGACTAGTTAATTAACAACTTAACCAAGACTTCTTATTTATAGCTAGAAACATCATGGATGCTGCCAACACTAGTAGTTAAACAAGAGATGGTTCAGCCTTAGTCAATCTTGTTGGAGTCCTCATCCTCATACCCTCTGAACTTGAGCATCTGCCTCTCTGCATGATCGAAGAGGCTGCCGTCAAAGCAGCGGCGAGCCGCCTCCCTCGACACGAAACCCTCATCATCCCTCGCCAGTATGTATAGAGCCAGCCACTCCAACTTGGACGCAATCCTGCAGTACTTCTCTCCAGTATTATTAGCTAGCCATTATATACCAAAACTATTGGATCGACCTCTAATCATGCATGCATTAATTCACCTTAAGAAAACTAATTAGTTACCATCCAAATGGATCAAATGCAAGGCGATTGCCTTCAGTCATTCGCCAAATATCACCAAGTGACAATCTATCAGGGGATGTTCGTGCATATTTGCTGAAGATGTTCTCAAAGCTGCTAGGAATGTACCTGCATGAAAACAAATTAAAAAGATAAAAATTTGATGCATGTATGTATATATATATTCTCTCTAATTGGTAGATCTACATATAGCTTGAAATTAATCAGTACCTTCCTTCAGTGTCATAAGTTCCAGAGTCGCTCCCATGCTTACCTTCGTGTATGTTGGCAACGTAGATTGGAAGCAGGGGATTAGGAATCCAATACTGCATCCACGGAAATTAAATGATCAGTCGGTGCGCCGCCGCGGCTCTTAATTAATTTTTTTTTTGGCTTTATGGGTTGTTGAGCGCTTGGCTTACTGGAAGAGTTGGGTAGCTCATAGCTCCATTGATGAGAACCGCCATGATCAGAGACATCAAGGGATTGAATCCAATGGCTCGGCATCCTAGAATTGAATGATCAACAAATTGGCTAATTAGTTTCATCTTTTAAGTAATAATATAAAAGATTTAACGTACGCAGAACACTGCGAGTATATATTAATATGCACGACCTTCATAAGTTTCCCAAGGGTATATAATGCCATCCTGATCTCGGTCGAAGAAGGCAACATGCTGCTGCAGAACACTCATTCCGCGATGGCTGTGGTCGGTGCTGCCGTCAGGATGGTAAATGTCTGGTGCTACTAATGCTCTAGCCAAGTCTGCAAATTGATTAAGAATGCTTGAGAGCTCAACAGAGGAAAACAGAGGAAAACAGAGGAAACAGAGAGATCTAGCTAGACATCACGAGAGACAACACTGAGAGTGAGAGAGGGAATTACAGGGCTTGGGGATGTAGTTTTCGAGGTCTCCCCGGACTCTCCTCTCCGCCGTGACCGGCTGCTCGTCGGCGACTATCTTCAGCGATTCTCTGGGCTGCGTCGCCATATATCTTGCTCGCTCTTAATCCTGAAGGAATATATATCCCTCCGGCGGCAATTCCCTGTTTCGGTGAATATATATAGGAGAGAGCTTGAGAGGATGGAATTCGTTCTAATGTGTGAAGGGTTGATCGCAGAGATGGAGATGATCGTGGAAACGTTTAGAAGACGAAATGAGAAGGGAGGAGCGTTCACGTGGAATCATGCATGCGCGTCGGCTCTGAAGCGTTGACATGAGGCTGCTGCCGTGGCTGTTGCTCTCCGAAATGATTAATGCAATAAAAGAAAACAATACTTTGAAAAAAATATATATTTAATAAAATATTTTTTTAAAAAAAAAAATTCAATTTTTTTTAAAAAAGATAGCTATAATTAAAAAAATAATATTTTTTATTACATAATATTGGTTTCAATTAGTCAAAAAAATTCTTAAATGAGGGAAATGATGGTTTGGAATAATTTTCTAGCTAAGTTTTAAATTTTTATTTTAACAAATCACGAATAAAACTATTTAGAGTAGAAAAATTGTTAGTAAGTCTTTTTAGTATTGAGACCATTTTAGCTCTCTTATAAAAAGTTTAGGCTTATTTTAAAATATATATATATATATATATGTATAATAAAAAATAAAATTAATATGTGATGTAGCATAATATTGATAATTATTTTAAAATTATATCAGTATAAAATAAATAAAAGGAATTTTTATATCAAAATTTAGGTATAATCTATTAAAAATTTATTTATTATAATTATTTTAATAAAATGATTATTTTGAGCCCTACGGAAGTTTTCAATTGGCGAATCCAACTCCTTAATATCCACCGTTCACAAGAGGGAAAACCCTACTTCTTCTACTTATCACTGATGAGAACATCACAGCCGTTCATTCCGCGCATATCCAACCTCCATTGACCAAAATCCACCAGTTGCCTAAATCATCGCCTCTCTGATCGATTATCTGCGCCGCGGGGGCCGCTACCTTTCTCTACCTCTCCGAGATCTTTCTTCGCTTCCCTGCCGTCAGTTTCTCCGCGCCGAATTCCATAGCCTTTTCCAGACGATCTCCGTTTGCGGAGTGGGAGAGGGTTTCCATGGATTCGGATCAGGGTAAGCTATTCATCGGCGGGATTTCTTGGGAAACGACGGAGGAAAAGTTGAAGGACTACTTCGGCAAGTACGGCGATGTCCTGCAGACGGTTGTCATGAGGGATAAGGCCACGGGGAAGCCGAGGGGTTTTGGATTCGTTGTCTTTGCTGATCCTTCTGTTGTTGAGCGAGTCCTTCAGGACCCTCACACCATTGACGGCCGCACGGTGATGCCCATATTCTTCCATTTCCTTCCCCATAGTTTTACTGATATTTATGTTTCTCTATATTCATGATAATCGAGTTATATAAACATAGCTTTTCATTTTATTGCCTTGGTTCTTGAGTTTTCAATATCTTTGGTTTCATTATTTTAATAAATCTAATTGGGGTTTTTTGTGTTGATATTTGATAGGTTGGGCATGTTGTGTTTGAGATTCTATGATGGCATTCCGTTTCTATTGTCAATCTCGTGAAGAAATTTTTTTTGAATTTTTTCTGTGTGCAAATATTTTACAGGAAATGGATAAGCTTGTTTGTTTTATTATATCGTGTATTGTGTGCTCATTAGTATTTTAGCTGTCCAGTGGAGTTTAATATTGAGGTTTTATGTACCCGTTGATAAACCAGTGTAATTATCTTATTGTCATAATAACTAGGAAGTTTACATACCTACTATGGTAAATCCGCCCATCTCTATTAAAACAACAACAGCAAATGAGCTCGTTTGTTTTATTATATTGTGTGTTGTGTGCTCATTAGTATTTTAGCTGTTCAGCATCAAAAGTCACAAATTCAAATGATCACAAGGTGGTGTTGCCATGCTGTTTTAAATGGATTTATCTTCTTCATGTTCCAAATTACCAAACAACAGCTATAATTCCATAATCCCAAGTACTTTGGTTGGTTACATGGAATTGTGTGGTCTTCATTCAGTTCTACCTCCATCCAAATTACTAAACTAAATAATTACATTGTGTGCACTTAAAATGTGTAAATATCACAATTTCAAATGGTCACAAGGTCTTGTTGGCATGTTCTTTTAAATAAGATTATTCTATTTATTGCCCTGTTGGAATGATGGTGAAATTTCCATATTCTTTCAAATATTCAAATTGAATGTGTATGTAAATTTTTAGAGTGATGAAAGCTAGACCACTAATGTAATATCACAAGTTAGAAGTAAAACTATAACAATACATCTTTCACGGATAACAAAAGTGTGGGAAACGTAATATGTATTTGTTTTAATTGTGTACAAAGTAAATTTTGTAATTTGGATTGTTAATCCAAATTGGCAATTTTAGAAGTGTCATTTATTTGAATCCCCCTACTACCTTTTGTGTTTGAATGGAGTGTATTAAAATTTTTGTGAATGGCATTGATATATAAACTTTGTTTTCCTTATTCACTTTGTGGGGATTAAATGTGTTTGTCAGTTGTTCTTTGTACTTGCAGTACTTTGAGGAAAAATTTTCAACATTTAATTCCACTTTGTATTTATTTCTTGAAATATTTTGCTTGAAACTGTGCTCTTGAGTGATGAATGTGTCAACTGATCATATAGCAGATTTGAAGTTGTTGATTACCTTCTTCTCAGCCTTGATTTGTTACTTCTGTTATCATATATGGGCATAAATAATAGATCCCGGAAGAAAGCTTTTCTTTGAAGTTGGAATATAGATTATCTATCAATGCTTTTATCTTGTTAACTTCTAATGGATTGTGCACTAAATTCTGCAATCTTTGTCAGTTTTTTATTTGTTGACTGGTGTAATAAATTTTTAATTATTACGATATTAACCCATTCTTATAGTATTTGTTGGATTGGGTTCTTTTCCTTTTCTGGATATTTACGTTTGTTGTCATTTGTCTCCTCATCTCTTTTGATTAGTTTGATTCGAGGGCTGAATTTTAGATGAGAAAAGTATTTTATTTTATTAGTTTAATAGGAAAGAAATTTAGTTTAATATTGGGAAGTGTGTAAAATGTGAAATAATATTAATTCTAATAATCGTATTTGTGTTGTATGTGAAATAAAGTTGATTTTTATAATTGAAACTTATGTTAAGCAAAAAAAAAAAAGCTCGAACCAAACAAGCCCTTTATATTTCCCTATCATGCCTTCTTAGTCTATGTTGATCATGAGGTTATATTGTTTTATGTGGTACTTTCTATTTCTTTAGAAATTCCTTGGTTTATTGTGAACTGAATTTGAATTAACTTTATGCATTATTCAACTATGTTTCCATACCGTCTTTTATAATTTTTTGCATTTGTGCCTTGTTTATCTGTGTATTGTAGACTTGATTTTTTTAATGTATTTCAATATGTCAGTTGCTTTTGGCTTCTTTGTAGTCTCCTTTGTTGTTTCTTTCTTTCTTACCATGTTTTACATGTTTGATAAAAAGTCTGTCTTGTTCTTTTTGCCCAGCACCTAGCTACAAAGTATGGACACTTGACACACATGAACACAGGAGGATACACGTGGATACTCGGGGGTACCATGTCGGACACACCATATAGCGTGTCCTAACAAAATGATATTAAAAAAGTAAAAAATAATTTTGGATACGCAAAGGCACTTTGAGACACTTAGGACACTTCTGAAATACTTTCAGACACTTCTGAAATACTTTCATACACTTCTGAGATACAAAATATTTTTGAAATACTTTTTGGATATTTCTAAAATGCAAGACATTTTTGAGATATGAAATACTTCTAAAGCATATGGGATAGAATTCGATATATTTAATATTAATATTAAATTTACTTATGAATATTATATTTTTTATTAATATTAAACATAAGTCTAAAAAAGTGTTGTTGCTGAGTTCCAAGTATCGGATGAGAAACGCGGTGTATTGCATTAGGAAGTTGATAGTTAATGTAAAATTTGTCGAACAAATATAATGTAAATCTTTTAAGAAATTGTGCTAAAGTTAAAGTGCTCCTTGTAAGCGACGCGCTGCATTGTTTGAATATAGTGAAAAATGTGTAATGGGTGGCACCTGGGTGTAGTAATAAATGAGTAAGGGTTTCTACATTATATGCGAATGCGGGTAAAGAAGTTAGTTCAAAACATTAGGATATTATTAGGGACTTGAAATATAGGCACTTTGATAGGCAAATCAATGGAGTTAGTAGATATTATGGTTTATAAGAGAAAATAAAATAAAAAATAAAGTATAATTTTTGACAAAAGTTTGAAGGATCATGTAATGGAAGACATGAGAAATAAAGATAGAACTATAACTTTAAAATTAATCTATGGGATGACTGTTAACATTGTAAGTGTATGTGCCCCTCAAAGTAGGTTTGAATGTGAGTGTAAAGGAAAAATTTTGGAATGATTTAAAAGAGTTAATACGAGGAATATCTCAGGAGGAAAGAATATTTATCGAAAGAAATTTAACCTGATATGTTGGAAGTGTTATTGAGAAATTTAATAGCATTCACAGTATGTATGGTTTTAGGAAGATTAATAAAGAGGGTAAAACCATTTTGGAGTTTTGTTTAGCCTATTAGTTCTTAATTACTAATATTTTATTTAAGAAAAGGGATGAATATATTATTACTTATAAGAATGAGTCTTTAAGAACATAGATTAATTATTTTCTTATTAGAGAATGAGACCGCTTGGATTGTAAAGCTTGTAAGGCCATTACTAGTGAGTGTTTTATTATCTAACATTAATTAATGGTCTTAAATTTTAAAATAAAGAGTAAAAAAAGGACTAGTCAATTGAAATAATGCCCTTGAATTCTATGGTGGAATCTAAAGAATGAGGATAAAAATATCTTTAAAAAGAGAGTTTTAAAACATGAACAACTGGACATTAAAGGGAAAGCTAATCTTATGTGGTTGACTGTTACTGCATCTACAAAATTACAAAAAAAAAATTGGGAGAATCTAAAGAAAAAGCTGTAAATAATAAAGTAGCTTGGTGGTGGAAAAAAGTGCATGAAAAGATTAAAGAAAAAAGTTTATTATAAAAATTGATTTTAAGTGCAAGGGCAAAGAGAATTTTAAAAAATATAAAATTACTTGATTAGAATCTAAAAAAACAGTCAGTAATGTAAACAAGACAATTTTTTGTGATATTCATAGAAAATTAGGTACTAAAAAAGAAGGAAGACATATATACAAATTTATTAAGATAAAAAATAAAAAACCTAAAGACATTACTAGAATAAAATACATTAAAATGTAAATCACAAAGTACTTTTTGAAGATGAAGATTTCAATATAGATGGATGAGCTACTTTGAAAGGCTTTTCAATGATAATTGTGATAATACGATTAATTTTACTGATTTTAGTATCTAAAAAGAAAATAGAAATTGCTCTTATATTTATCATATAAGTAAAATTGAAATTGGGAAGGCTTCAAAGAAGATGAAGTGTAGAAAAGCAGTCGAACTGAGTAATATGTCAATAGATGCTTGAAAATGTGTGGGAGATGGAGTTTCTTGGCTCATTAGATTATTTAATATGATTTTGAAGACTAAAAGGATGTCGAATGAATAAAAAAAATACATTGGTACCTATTTATTAAAATAAAAGCAATGTACAAAATTATATTAATTATAGAGAAATTAAGTTAATGAGACATAGTTTAAAATTTTGAAAGAGAGTAATTGAGCATAGATTATAGAGGAATTGGTACAAGATTGTGCTAACTATAGAAGAATTAAGTTAATGAGACCAATTTTAAAATTTTGGAAGAAAGTGATTGAACATATATTATGCCGTGACATTAGGATATTATAGAATCAGATTGGTTTTATGCCAATATATTTTTTATTTGCAGTTATTATGGAAGCTATTCATTTATTGATAGTTTTAATGAAGATGTTTAGAGATAAAAAAAGGTCTGTATTTTGTTTTTATTGATTTAAAAAAAGCCAATGATAAAGTCATTAAGAAAGTGCTTTGGAGAGTTATAAAAAAAAGAGGTTTGCACTGCTTATATTTAAATTATTCAGGCTATGTATAAAGGGGCTATTATATGTGTTCAAACACAAGAAAATTTGACTAAGAATTTTTTTAATTTTAGTTGGATTACATCAATATTCAGCCTTAAGTCTATATCTCTTTGCATTAATTATAAAAGTTTTGACTAGATATGTTCAAGAAGAAGTGTCTTGGTATATATTTTTTTCAGATGATATTCTCCTTATTGATAAGACCAGAGAATGTGTTAAGATAAAACTCAAATTATAAAAAAATAAATTAAAATCTAAAGGTTTTCATTTTTGCAGATTAAAAATTGAATATATGGAGTATAATTTTAGTCATAAAAGAAGCACTTGTAGTGAGGAGATGACAATTAATCATTAAGTTATCAAGAAGAGCGAATAATTTAGCTATATTGGATCAATTGTATAAAATAATGGTAAAATAGATGATATTATTAGAAAGATTCATGCAGAATAGATAAAGTGGAGGAGTGCTTCTAGCATATTGTGTAATATAATTTAGACTTAAAAGTAAATTTTATAGAACGGTTGTTACGCTAACGATATTATATGATGCTGAATACTGGCCTACAAAGTAGAAACACACAAATAAGTATTGTAGAAATGAGAATGTTAAGATGGATAAGAGGGTACACGTAAAATGACAAGATGAGAAATGAATATATCCTTCAGAAGATTGGAGTGACCTTAATTGAAGATAGGCTCAAAGAGGGTCGACTTATATGGTTTGGAGATATAAGTCGTAGTTCGATAAAAGCTTAAGTAAGGAAAGTTGGATTGTTAGATTTTACTTATGTAAAAAGAGGAAGAGGAAGGCCAAAAAAGACATGACTTGAAAATTTAATGAGTGATCTTATATATTTGGAGTTAAATGAAGATTTGTTATTTGATAGAATATAATGAAAATAAAAGATTCATGTAGCTGACTCCACCTAGTAGGATAAAGGCTTAGTTTGTTATTATTGTATTAAACATAAGACTAAAACCTATGAATACATCTGCATCCTCTTTATTTTTTTTATTAATATTAAACTTTTTATTATTGTTACAATTTTATCTAATTAAAACTAAAATTTAATCTCTTATTATTATTACAATTTTACTTAATATAAGCCAAAATTCTAAGCTAATTGAACTAATTCAAATTTCTTCCTCATTCGCTGCTCTCGAGCTTCACGAAAATGAACTAATCACAAAAAGTTTGGAATCGAATATCACACCTATTCTTCTCATCCTCAGCGCTGAGAGCTCTTACTTTTTCTTATTATCGTGCTCATCGTGGTTGTTCTTACAAGTAAAATTATATTTTCTCTTATTCTCACTCACTTTATAAAATGAACCCTAAATTTACATCCAAAATTTCTTCAATGTTGATGATATTTTCTCAAGTTCTCATTTTGATCTTATGAGACTTGTAATTTGTGATACCCAGATTTTGTTTATCCTTAAAAATTAAAATTTGTTCTATATTTTATGTGTTTTCTTAAATATGAATTGTTAATTTTATTATTGTATTTGACGTGTCATGTCGTGTCCGTGTCCTATGTTTTGTTAAATTATCGTGTTATGTCTTGTCCTATCCCCGTGTTTCCGTATCGTGTCTATGTTTCAAAAGTGCCTGGTAGTTTTTAGAATATTAATAGGCATAGCACATAGTTATCTTGCTGAATTTGCCATTTTTTTTGTAATGTGCCTTTTTCATGTCTTGAATATTCATTTTGAAATTGGTATTTTCATAGAATTGCTCATTATTATATTTTAGGTTGATTTTGAGCCAAGTTTTAGCGAGTCGGGATCAACTCAAATTGGCAAAATTTTTCTCGAGTTTGCGTTAAATTGAGCCTATTTATAAGTCATATCTTTTAATTAGAATTAAAATATTCATTAGACATACTATGTATGTTAAGCTATAACTTTATATATTTTTTTATATATAGTGTGTATTTATACTTTAACTATCTTACATTAGGAAATTCTAAATATATATGTTTGTACATATATCGAGTCAATTTTGAATTGAATTGAATTCATTTCGAGTTTTGAATCATAGGAAAATTGAGTTGATTTCGAATCAAGTGAAATGCGAGTTTCGATCTATTTTCAAGTTTTGAACAAAATTTCCAACTGTTGGAAGACTGGATATGAGGGTGTGTTTTACTGCATGAGCGTTAAAACAAACTTTCCATAGTTGTCTAGTGATGGTTATAACAACTTTTGTAGTTAAAGCAGGGTATCTCCGCTGGTTCTTTCTCCTTTATCACTTTTGAACTTATTCTTTTGACGTCAAGCATTTCAAAGCTCTAACAATTCGAATTTCAAATCTCTTGACAATTCAAATGGTGCGCGGTGGATGCTTGGATTCACAGAATCACATTTCTCTTCATTTTTTTCTATACCGCTAAGCGTTTCTAAAAAATTGTCATAAAATTTTCAGATTCCATCTTGCAACATGATCGTAGTTTTCATTAATACAATTTTTTTTCTTGTAATGTAGGTCGAAGCTAAAAGGGCCATGTCAAGAGAAGAACAGCATACTGCTGTTAGGTCTGGGAATAATACTGCAAGAAATGTTGGCAGTGGTGGAGGTAGCGGCAACTTTAGGACTAAAAAGATTTTTGTTGGAGGGCTTCCCCCAACCCTTTCTGAAATGGAATTCCGCCAATATTTTGAAGCTTATGGCACTGTCACTGATGTTGTTGTGATGTATGATCAGAACACCCAGCGGCCTAGAGGCTTCGGCTTTATATCTTTCGATTCAGAGGATTCTGTAGATCGTGTGGTAGAGAGGCATTTTCACGATGTGGGTGGCAAATCAGTGGAGGTCAAGCGTGCCCTTCCAAAAGATGCAAATCCTAGCAGCAATACAAACCGTTCCACTGGCAGTGGAGGCTATCAGTCTTACGGTGGTTCAGGTGCCAATTCAAATTTGTACGATAATAGAATGGACTCGAATAGGTATATGCAGCCTCCAGTGAGTGGTGGGGGTGGTTACCCTCCATATGGTTCCTCAGGTTATGGTGCCCCTGCCTATGGTTATGGTACAACAACCAATGGTGTTGGCTACGGAGGATATGGAACCTATGGAAACCCAAGTGGGCCTGGAGCTGGTTATGTAACTGGACCTCCAGGTGCTCCGAGGAGTCCATGGAATAACCAAGCTCCTAGTGGATTTGGCTCTACGGGCTATGCTGCAAATGCAGGATTTGGTGCTGGTGGATCATGGAATGCTCCGGCTGGCACCGGAGGACCTGTCTCCGGCCATTCTGGTCATTCCTCTGGCTCTGCGGCTGGCTATGGAAATCAGGGATATGGGTATGGCGGTTATAGTGGTTCTGAAGGTTCTTACAGTAACCAGGGTGGTTATGGGGCGGTTGGTGGACGAGTTGGTGGTGGTACGGGTAGTTCTGGAGAACAGGGAGGTGGTTATTTTGATGGCAGTAATAATATGGGTTATTCGAGTGCTTGGAGATCCGAGCCCGGTCAAGGAGGTGCTTATGGAGTTGGTCAAGTGAGTGGGCCGCCTAGTGGGACGACAGGATATACTGGTGGATATGGTGGATCTCAATCCAGGCAGGCACAGCAACAGTGAGTTTGGTGCAGGAGTGTTTGTTGAACGTTGCTATTTTGTGTTTGGAGTTGACTTCTTTGCATGGTCACCAATTGGATTCTTCCTTCCGCACAAAGAAGGGAATGTGTTCTAAGAAGGGTTGGAATGCTTTATCTTTAGTAGATCAGCAGTTTTCTATTTCCGTACTTTATAATGTTGTCATGCAGAGTAATATAAGTACTATGTTATTTACTTTGTGGTTTCTGCTTGTTAATTTATGGTATGTAGTTGTGATCTTGACGTAATGTAGACTTCTCTCTAGTTTTCTTACAGCTAGAGTAGTTTATGTTCAATGTCTATTGCGCTTTGTTTGATTATATCTCAAGAATATTGATGACTATGAGGGTATTTCTATTTACAGGTTATTTTGGCTTTTAAAGTAAATTAGCAAAGTATGTCAGGCATTTTTATTATTTCTTTTTAAGACTTAGAGAATGCATAATTTTTCTAAGAACTTGCATGTAACATATCCACTGTTTTGTATTGTATTCTGGAGTGGCCTCTATGATGTATGGTAGGATATGTCCTTGTTTGAGTAGATAACGTGATATGTGCATATTTGGCAGCTTAAGGAGGCTACCTTTTAGATATTTGAAGTTCTAGATGCGATTTGCCTAAAGCAGCCTTTATCATGTCAAAGGTACTCAATCTTGTTATGGCCGATACTGACGATGCTGCTTTATAGATTAGTGTAGCTATTATTAAAAGTGAAGATGGGTAGATGTAATTTGCCTATAGCAGACTTTTTTAATGTCAAATATTAACTCAGTTGTGTTATGTTCTATTATGAAGATTTTGATACGTGGAGTAGTGGTGCTATGATTTACGGTCACAATACAAGTAGATATGGAATTACCCGTTATAGTTGCTAGAATAACCCATTTGTTTCATTGTGTATTTCCCTTCTGTACAGGGCTCGCTGTATGTATTTTGCACAAAATGTTGAGGCATATGTATTTTGCCGTGATACCCAACAGAAGCTCATTACGCTTGGAGTGGCAGTGGTATGTATATTTGTTCATCCTAGTAATAGATAAGTTCTCCATATAAGTAGAATATCATTAATTCTTCTAGCAAATGTTTAGAATATCGCTCACCAGCTTTTTATAGGATGTTAATTCAGATTGATTGTGGCAATAGGTCCCTAGGATTCCCCTTTTTGTTTGTGAACAGATTATCCTTGTTTCCTAGTGTAACTTTGGTGGAGTCGGTTTTTTTTTTATGTCATTACTTCAGGATTCTTGAGATACAGCCAAGTGATTGTTCATTACTCACTTTCATGTGATACCCTGATTTGAATAGGATTTATGAGTGAAATGTGCATTGATTTTTGGCTTTTTTTACTTCTGTTGGGTTGATTTCTCCACATATTCATATTTCTATATGGCATGATGTTTGATATTATTTAGGGGAAAGTGTTTCTAGAAAGAAAACTATTGGATGTTCTTACCAGTTGCATAGCTTTAAATAAATCTCTCATTTGGTTCTTAGTGATTCCATCTTATTTTAGTTTCTGCACTTATGCATTATGGTTAATGCAAGATTGTCACTTACAACTTAGTAAAAAGTCATCCAATTTAGTAGGGAGAGAGAGAGGAAGAAGACAGGAATAAGAAATCAGATAAAGATGAAGGGGGAGGAAAGAAAAGGATGGGACAGACCAAAAATTAGGAGGGAAAATTCTTTTCCAATGCAATACAACTTACAGAGAAAACGGGTATTGGAGAAAAGAGGGAAATAGAGATGAAGAGGATGACGAAGAAAGACGGAGGACTGAAATTAAAATAAGAGCGGGCTGGGGGGAGACCAGAAACCAAGAGTGAAATACCCTTCAAAACCTTTTTTTTCTTCTGAAATTCTGCAGAAATAAAAGAAATATCAAACATCTGCCTAAAGCATGAATTTAGATATGAATGATGCTAAATATCAAGATCTCAGATACCAGGATCCTCATCTAGGAGTTACTGTTTAAGCTTTTCCAGGTGAGTTGAGTTTAGTTTATAAAGAAATCCTTAAATTTTGATTTATAGCATTTGTTTAATGCATAAATTAAGGATCAATTTTTTTCTTAGTTTGGTTTAATGTTATATTGGTGTTATTTTATGCGATCTAAATATCATATCATGACATCTAGATATTTTTTTTTGGTTAATAATTTCATAAATTTTAGAAAGTTATTTATACATGTTATTAAATTAAATAATTATTTTTTCTAGATAATATGACATAATACTAAGATAGCATTGAGCCAAATGTACGCATATTGCTGGTGTGCTAGTTTTAGTGGTGAAAGAACTATTTGCTTAGCTTCAAAAACTAACTATTGCTTTTAAATGATAAATAGAGGTCAGGTCATAGAATTTTTCCCTTTTAACTGAAATTAATACTTTTCATGTTACTTTTTTTCTAATCAGATTGGCGGCTGGAGCAAGATGGTTGCAAAAGATAATTGGAAATTTGAACGAGTCTTTCCTTTTCTTTGTTGTTTTAAATTTCTATCATGGTGAATATAATTGCAACTAAAGTTCTTTAACGAAGAGAAATTTGGATATTTAGCTGAACGTTCCCCTTGTATAGTTAGTTGATTGTTATCTTTTATGCTCATTATTTTTTTTTTTAAAAAAAAATTAAGAACAGATTATCAAATTTTAATTGTTTGTAGTTAGTTGACGATATTCAAGGTCATTTTCAACAATCACTTGCAACAAAAAATTCTTTGACGAGGTATTTTTCATCAGATAGATGTTTGATTAATTTCAGTTCTTTCTTCTTTTACAGAGAATTCGAAAATTTCTCCTCTAATTAATTGCAGCTTAAATTTCTCAGACTTCGTGAGGCATCTTCTAATTTTGTAGCCACTGGTAATCCAAAATATAATGGGAGGTGATTTCACTCGGCTAATTTTGTACCAGATTAATATCAAAAATAAAAAATAAAAAATTGTGCCAGACTATTTAATATGGATTCTACTGCTGTTCTATTTGATGAAAAAAAAGGAATGTTTGGTTTGATGCTGACTTATTTTATCAAATAAATATTTAATTTGATAATATCTTATTAAAACTCAGATAAAATTTTAGGCGTCATGTCAACTATTGATGCGAAGAACTTTAAGGGGCTGCACTTTTCTATTACTTTTTTTACATTCTTGAAATATGATAGTTATTAACATTTTAATTCAACTGAAGGGGTAATTATTGAATAGTAAAATATTTTTGGTATTGAGGATGATTACATTTAATTAAAAGGTCCTTTAAAGATAAAGGGAACTGCAATAATCTTACATTGAAAAAAATAATAATAATTAAGGACAAAGGAAGGAGATGTTTAAATTTAAATGCATTGGGATCATAAACAAATTAATTAATGATCTAATCTCGTCTCAAAAATCCAAACAGGCGTGATGGAGTGAGAATTTAATTTTGGTATTACATAAACAACAGAATAAGAAAAAAAAATCTTGTTCGATTGATTGCGAGATTTGTTTGGCCTTCGAAAATAATAATGAAAGATTCACGAGGCAGGAAAGGCTACATACAAATCTCGAAAACAAAATTCAAAGTAACCTCTTCTCTCCCCCTCTCGACCTCTTCTTGATCGATCGATCGATCGATCGATCGATTTATGATGAAAACACGATGGAAGGTTTTTGATGGGCGATCTGATCTATCTTCTCTTCGGCAGCTGGAAAGTCTTCTTCAGAAAATTATTGGCGGTATCATCGTTCCGGTTGCAGATCACTCGGAGCACCGTGTAGGGATCCGATCGGCTCCACCTCCCCGTCGGCGGCGGCGGCATCTGCAGCCTATGCCCTTCTCCAGGCCTGCCTTTGCCCCTTGCTTCCGAGGCCGCGATGATGAAGTCCTCGATCAGCCGCTCCGTCGGCAAGCTCATGAGCCCGATGACCCCTTCCACGGCCTCTGCCTCCCGATCGACCACCTCCTCCGCCACCAGACCCTCACCTGAAGCGCAGAACACTCTCTTCAAGTTCCGAAAGTCCTCCATCACCATCTCAGAATCCGTCCGGACGAAAGCCCTATCCGTCCCTCCCGCGAGGAGCACCAATAGGAATGCCTCGAAGGTGGCTCGCATCACCTCCTTCACCGCCGTTGGCTGCGCTCGATCTGTAAGTAATGTAAGCAACAGATTCAGGTTCTGCTTCAGAATCCGCAACCACGGACGGATTCTCGATTTGGCCACGTCGCCGATGTAGAGGCCGTCGTAGAAGGAATGCGCTGAGTCCAGGAAGATGAGACGGTAGGCGGCCACCTGGGAGACGTGTTGGATGGCGGATTGGATCGATGCTCGAACGATGGTGAAGTGCGACGCCGGCGCCAGGCGGCGGTTCGGGTGCAGGTTTTGGTGGTGGCGCAATTGCGGGGAAGGGCCTGGGAGGTTTGAGGCTCCGCCTCGAGAGAAAAACGTGAGGGATTTGTCCAGGGAGTGGATGTGAGAATGGAGGTAATGGAGGGTATTGATGCGGATGTACAGACGCTGCGTTCCCCTGCTGGTGGACGGCCGCGGGTGGTGGGTTTCTCCCGCCGGCGTGCCGCCAGCTGACCCTCCGCCACCAGCCCCGATTCTTGGGATATCTGTGCCGACTGTGCACAGCGCCTTCTTCCACAGCTTCGCAAAGCGCGAGTCTTGGTTGCACCTCGTCAGCGGAGGCAGCATTGGCACATAACTCTGCCGATTTCCTGCCTCACCGCCGTCAGCCTTTGACGAGCTTGATGCCGATCGAACTAGAAGAAAAAAAATTGGGAAAACAAATTTGAGAACTTACCGCAGGAGGCGACGAATTTGGTGTACTCCTGGAAGATGGTTTCGAAGCCCTCAGTAAGATTCTGTACCATTTCATCTCTTGCCATCACAGGGATCTCGAAGAACTCGTCCGTCGTCATCTTTGCTAGCTTGATGAGATCCACCGCCGACTGTGCGAACGGTTCTCCCTTGGACTTTGGCATCCAGCTCTGTTTTCAAATTGTTGATTATATATGTAGGTTAATTTAGCTGGAATACGATATAAAAGATAATAAATTAACCTCGGTCTCTTTCGCTCGGATGAGGCATTCTCTCCCAATCCTGATCCGCTCGTCCATCCAGCTCTTGAGGAGACTGACGGCGATTGTGTCAACCTCGTATGGAATCATCTCCTTGAGAAGGCTCTTTCCCCCGTCATCGAAGCCCTGATCCATGGCTTCCTCGGTAACCATCTGCATCAGCAGCTTCTCTAACCGGCCGGCGCAGTGGAGGACGCGGATGAGCTCGTTGGTGAGCGTGGCTACTTTGGCCAGATACTGCTTCAGGACGATGCCGAAGCAGCCGTGAAGGATCACCAGCGCCAGCCCTCCGGCTGACGGGCACCACCGCCGGAGCACCGGGCTGAAGATCTCCCTTTCAGCCGCCGCCAGAGCCTCTGTGTCCTTCGCGAGTTGGGTCAAGATGTCGCTCGGATCTTCGTCGACTTCCACAATCATACTGTCCACGTACCCATGCCCCGTTTCGAAAACCTTGGTGAAGGCATTGCGCAGAGAAGATCGGATGTAGTGCTCCACTCGGCTGCTTACCGAACCGGCGGAGGTGTCTCGCTGCTCCATCAAAGCCGGTGTGCTGCCCGCCATGCCGGCGAGGTCCTCGCCCATGATCTTGCCCGTCGAGAGTGCGAGACTGAGGAGGTTTTCCATGTTGTCCATCGTCCCCTTGTCGAAGTGTTCGTGGTAGTCGACCAGCCGCTTCTCTGCCCACCTCTGCATCGACGCCAGCACGCCGGAGAGCACCTTCACGTAGTTCTGTTCGTGGTCAACCGGCCGCTTGGCGTCGCTGGCCACCTCTCCGAGCATGTTGAGTGCAGCCCTGATCAAGTCCGGCTCGACCTGGCCGGTGGCGACGTACTGCTGGAACAGAACCCAAGCGAAGCACACGTTGTGGATCATACGATTGATTCCCAGTGTTGGCCATGTCTTCTTCACGAGCTCCATCAGCTCGTCCACCTCGTCGAGGACGACGGTCTCTTCCCGGAGGTCAAAGATGGATCGAATGAGCGCGAGGTAGAGATGGAGGTTGAAGGGGAAGCCGTCCGCCCAGTGGCAGTTTTCAGCGTTCGAGGAGCTGGAGCTCCGCCATGCGAGAGCGGTGACGGCGCTGCTGAGGCTTCGCATTGCCTCGGAGTTCTTGCTGGTGTCGATGGGCTTGGCCTCGCTCTGCCGGAGAACTTCACGGAATCGGAGGGTGGCGGCGTTGAGGCGATCCAATGGTAGGGATGGGTGGAGGAGGAGGCCAGCCTCGAGAATCTTGAGCTGCCGGCGCTGCCATTGGTGGTACTCCTGGACGTCGCTGAAATCGGAAGGTTTCAGGTGGCGGAGGAGCTCCAATGGGAGGATGATCGTTTCTGCTTTTCTTCCATTCTGTTGAAGAAAAAATGCAGTTTTTTTTTAAAATAAAAGCGAGGTGAGGAAAAATGCAATAGAGATTCTCTAATGTAGTATACTATTATTTATTTGATCAAAAAAAAAGTATGCTATTATTTATATAAAATTGAGAAACATAAAAATAAGAACACTTTATTTGAATCTATTATTTGAATCTATTATTTGGTGTAAAAATGTCATCCTAAAATGGACGAATCTATCTCAACTCAGAGATAGATTGAGATTATCTTCCACAATGTGCTCACCCGTGCAAAATACGAGGTCAGAAATAGAGAAAATAGAGGCAAGACGTCGAAAAAAAAAGAGAAAAATTTAGAATAAGAAGGACACGATTAATTTTACGTTGAATTCATTTTTTCAAATCGTCCCACATAGTATGTGACTTATGAGGAAGATCAAGATCAAGTTGAAGAAAGATATTCATTTTTACTAACAACTAAAATTTACAAATATTCTAAATACTAATATTGATAATAAAATAATATTCAAATTTTATATTATATAGTTTGAAAAAATAAGCTTACTTTTATTTTTATTTTTCTCGAATACAATTTAAATGTGATAAAATTTTAATTCAAAAATCAAAATTTTAAAGTTAATTTCAAAACTTTTGAGGCAAATTCAATTAATTTAAATTGATTAACTTATAAAATTTAAAATTAACTTTAAAGCTTAATTGAGTTAATTATATTCATCATTTTTAATTATTTATTAGATCATATTATATATACATATTCAAACGCAAGTACAATAATCATTAAATAAATAAATTTTATAATTAAATTAAAAGTTTCACATATAAATACTAAATTAATTTACATCCTATTTAATTTTAATTTAATAATAATAATTATTATTACTTAATAATAAGATCATTAACAACTATTAATTTTAAAAATTAATTTTATTTTATTATTTTTTAAATATTTCGTTTATTTTTAATAATATCTAAAATTTTTAAAATTGAAAATTAAATTTAAAGTTTAAATCTTTAGATTTTACTGTAGTTTACCAACATTGAGTTATAAAATTTTGATTGCAATTTGAGCAAAATAAAAGTTAATTAAATTTTATTAATTTCAATCAATATTTAAGTTAAATTAAATTAATTATAATTATTTTTATTAAGTATTTTATTTATAATATTTATTGAGTAGAAATATCTATGAGTGATTATTCAAATAAATAAGGTAAATTGCATTTTTTTTTTAGAAAAGGGTAAATTGCATTTTCTTCAGATATGAGAATTCTTTTAGGCACATCTATATATTTTCTAAATTATTTTACTCAATTCAATAAAAATTTAAAATATAATTCCTGTTATATCTTGCTTTATACACTCTAAAATTTTAAAAATATATATATATAAATATTAAAAACTAAAAAAAGATAATAATTAAAAATAATTTTATGATATGATGATAAAGTATTAATAATTATATTATAATTGAGATCAAATAATAATATTATTATAATCAACTCAAATTGAAGTTTATGAAAAAGTAGGATCAATTATTTTTAATTATGTTTTTAATTAATGACTTTCCTCATTAAAAACATAATTTTACTCATGAATGTAATAATCTTGTTCGTCGATTTACCTGGCCGACGAAGCTCCTCATGAGGATTTTCCTCAGCCGGCCATCGCTTTGCTCGGTTACGCGCATCTGCTGCCGCATAATCTCGGCGGAGGTCATCGGCCGTCTGATCCTACTAGGGGAATTGGGGACGACGATGGGGCTGCTGACGGCCATTGATGTAAGCCCCATTGGGTTCATCGTCCGCATCGGCGGCGGTCGTCTTGCCTTCAGGCCGAGGGAGTTCTTTATCCTGCTGGTCACCGCCATCATGCCAGTTCCGCCCCTGGGGCCGACCACAGGGCGCGTTGGGGACGAAGACACCTCCACCAGCGTCTCCCCGCCGGAACCCACGGCCAGGATGCTTCCCCTGCCTCCGCCGCCGAAGCCTGCCGACGAGCGGCAGGACATGAAGAAAATCTCGTATGCGGTCTCCCGAATCTCGGCCCTCCGGAGTGTGTCGAGGCGGGAGCCGAATGGCCATTCGAGCTCGCTGTCGGCTGAAGAGACGGAGGTCTCCGTTTCTGAGGCGGAGGACAGGGAAGAGGGACGCCGACCCATTGCGGCGGCGGCGGCGGAGGAGCCCGGCGGATGGTGGACCGGTTTGTCCTTTGGCGTTTGAACTCACCTCGGGTAAGATCCACAAATGGGCTCTTCGGCATCAACCTCTTTCGGGCCACCTCGATAATTTGGATTGAAGGCGAAGAGAAAGAAGCGGAATAACAGAGAGGATGGAGAGAGAGAGAGAGAGAGAGAGAGAAAGAGCAGTCGGTTGCAGAGGCCATACGAGAAATTTTTGCACACCAGGCCAATTAGCACACGATACGTGGATAAAAGTGGTCAGGCCTGCTGATGTGTCGTGTGCTAATTGGCGTGGTGTACCGTGCACCGGTGCACACAAAAATTTCTCGAGGCGATACCGCCTAGCCATGGACAGATAGGTCTCCGTGTGAAGGCCTAATTGTTTTCTTTTAACTCTTCTATTAATAGAATAAGTTGACTTTTTTTCTTTTTTGTTTTAATATCAAGCAAGTGAATTCTTAGGTGCAAGTATTGCACCCCTACTTTTATCAAAAAAAAAAAAAAAATTTGCACGTGAGAAGTTTTTTAGTTCGATATCTGAATTATTCGGAGATAAATAACAGAACGTTGCTTCTGCACTTCGGGTGAGTCCACGCATATGTGGCGCATTGTAGTTGATCTTTGAATAGTTCATAATACGGAACCCAGTTATTTTTCATGTAGAGCAAATAGAATGACTACACATGAACAACAGTAGGCTGACTCTGTTTAGCACGGGAGGTAAACGGCATACTTCACTTTTTAATTTTTTCTATAATTATTAATAAATAAATAACGAACTAATTTAAAATTAAAATTACTTCAAGACATTGTTAGATGTTAAAATGATTGATGCTTAAAAATTTTGGTTAATTTTAAGTTCATTTGGTAGATCAAAAAATGATGAAATAGTAATGCATGTAAAAAAAGTTTTTTTAAAAACATAAAAAAGTAATTTTTTTGAAAACATTTGACATTTGAGGTTAAATTAACCCATATTTTATTATATTCAATAATTTGTTTCCTACATGATATTTCAATTTTGTGATCCAATTTAATCATCATGATATTCATTCGATATTATGAATTATTAATTCTATATTAATTACTCAATAAAATGCCAAACTAACTTGAAAATAAAATTATACCTAGTTATTATTGGATTATGTTAAGATAATTATTATTTTAAAATTTGACACAATTTGAGTTCATTGATAGGTAAAAAAAAATTGTAAAAATTATAATATTATAATTCTATTTAAAATATAATTTATATAACAGGGCGTTTGGTTCGTTGTTATCTTGGTATTATATCATGTAATTTAGATGTCATTATATTTAGATGTCATCTTTTAATTAATAATTCTATAATCTCATAAAAAATTATTTATAAATATTATTAAATCAAATAATTGCTTTCTCTAAATAAAATAACATAACATCAAGATAATATTGAACCAAACGCCCCTTAACTAAAATCTATTAGAAATTTTTTTGGCGGGCATTTGATATCGAAGTGAAGATCAAATCAATCCAATGTTTTTACTATATTCAATAATATGGAGCCTACATTATATTTCAATTTAGTGGTTCAATTTAATCGTAGTAATATTAGTTCAATGTTAGGAATAATCAATACACTCAATAAAATATTACATTTAACTTGAAAATAAAATTACTCACAAGAATTGTTGAATAATATTACATAATTGATGTTTCAAAATTTCAAATAATTCCAAGTTCATCTAGTAGATCAAAAAAATTATGAAAGTTTATATTGAATACTATTATATATTAATGTCATATTCGAATATAATTATTAAAATCATATTTTAATATAATTATAGTATTGTATATGCAAAAATCATGAAATTGTATTTGAATACAAATATATCATTGCTTATCACCTGGGGCCAAAATTATATTCAAATAGACGCGTTATAGGATTCAACATAGGAATATTATTGACTCATAAGCTTGACAACTGGCTAAAGTATAGGATTTTTCACATTTTATCTTTGATGACTTATTGAAATGTTAATAGGATTGTCACATTGAACAACTTAGCCGTAGATGAATAATAGAATGCCTATTTTTTCGTTTTTCTTCTTGAGAAGACTTTAGACAATTGAACTGCTCTTGGTATATTGATATTCATCATTTGGCTTCACCATCAATAATGGATTGTCATATGCTCTCTAGATGAAGCAACTAGCTTCAAATCAATAGATCACATCACCTTCCTTTAGCATCAAACTTTGTATTACCCTTTTCTATCCCTCTATAAGTTGATAGATGGGCAACTATTTCTCCATTTCAATTGTTGATAATTCCCTACACATCATTGTTCGCTCACTTGCATTCGATCACAATAAGTTAGCTATCATCAAACATAGCAACTCCCCAATCTAATCATCTGAAATTCTCTGAGCCTTCCAAAATGTGGAAGTCCCTTCACAGAGTGAAAACTCAAATTTTTAGCCAAGTGGATAACACTTTAACTATCACGATGTAACAGATAATCATCTTGCCTATGTCAAGTAACACATTTATCTACAATGTCACTTTATCCCCTTTTGTTATTTCTAAGAAACACACACTTTTGCAGCTTCAACTACCAAGTAACAATACTCAATCCAATGGTTGTTAGATATCTAAAAATGAATTCCCATGAGTCTATATCTTCAATTATATTTGTATCTGAGAAAGCTTTGACTTATTCTTTCCAAAGCACAAAGCCAATGTGGATATGCCTTGAAGGTAATGAAGGATCCACTATATTGCTACTCAATGCTTCTTTCCAGTGTTATAAAAGATTATGCTGACGACTCCCAACTGCATGAGCTATATCGACCACTATAAACACAATGGTGTACATCTAACTTCGTACTATTGATGAGCAGGAAATTAACATGCCTCCTTCTTGTCATCAGGAAAAGACTAGCTGTTTTGATGGTCCAAAATGGTTTTTTGGAGAGGTGGCAATTGGCTTTATCTTATTTATGCTAACTCTTTGGAGAAACTTCTCTATTTAATATTCTTGTGACAATTTTTTGATCAAAGATTAACTTTGTCGACAGTTAAAATCTCAAATCTGCCAACTTTGGAGAAAACCTTTCTTAAAATGGTGGATGTATGACCTTTTGGAAGACTTTCTTTGAGTATGAACATTCAAAATGTTTTTTTCGATGAGCTTTTTTGGCTTCTTTGTTCATTCTCCTAATGAGGAGGCCTAAACAATTTTCAAAGTTAACAAGGGAGCATTTTTAGTTAAACAAGCCTTAGAGGACAACAGAACTGAAACATACAAGTTAGGCACAAGGAGTTTAGAAGTTTCCCAAAGCAAATTAAGTTTAAGGTCATGAAAGAGAGGAAGGTCAAGGTAATACCTGAAAGGGATCTCAAACTTTCAATTTCAACTGTTTCTTACTAGCCTTTAAAGTTGTCATGGTTATTCATTCACTAGTTCTTTTTTTTTTTAACAGTGAAAGAATATGATACTACAAAGTTTTTTAGTTAATGGCATCCCAATGTAACCAAATGTCAACTGTAGAAAGGCCATTAATAATCAGATCATCTCCTCAAATGCCAACGACTATTACTGAAGAGTGGTAAATCATGTTCAATAAGGCAAAAAACATATACATAATGGAGAAACAAATCACTCTGTGGCTTTACACAGTATTTAACAAATCCACCTGATGATGCCCTATAGAAATGATATAAATGCAGTGAAGTATTGATAGATAAACAAAAGACTGCCTCCAATGAAAACTGAAAAGAAATGCAAAAAATCTGGCATCAGCAAATGGGACACCAACTGTTGGCTTAGAGAGGAAGCTGTTAACAACACAAATAAGATCATAGTTTTGACTTAATATTATTGCATATTTCATGAAATGTGGATATTAGTGCACGTTTCAGTGACCTCTATGTTTAGGGTCTGTTGAACCTGGAATAGAGACCCAGTTCACCTTTTGATCCTGCAAAATGCCAACCCATAAGAGTAAGCTTTTAGCCATTATCTAGATTTTGTGGTTTGTTATGCTGCTGTTACCTCTCTGTGCTTGCTGGTTATGTTTGGAGTCCCCCTCATATCATTGAAGCCGAATCTTGCTTGCACTTTTCATCCAAGTAATCTTGCTTGCTCTTTCCATCCAAGTAGCTTCTCACATGTTCCACTGTGGGAATTTCTTCGCTAGTTCGATTGTAGAAACCTATGGGTGATGAGGTTTGAGACGATTGCTTGATGTCCTCCACAGTAGGAGCTCCTAAAATAGGTCCTTCTTCTAGGATAGATGGTGATTTTAATGAAGAAAAATTTGTGTTTTCTGGCTCTCCAATTCTTGGATCATCCGTTGGAGTCAACCAATTTGAGAGGCTGGCTTCTAATATGATGTCATGGTTAACTACACCATTAGCATTTAGGCTAGAAGAGATTGACTTGTCAGGCTTTTGAATCTTGAAAGCGGGCTGTGAGCCAAGGAATGTTTTATCTTCTATCTTAGAATTGATGTTTTCCTTGTTGCTATTCTTGGCGGTAGCAGCATGTACTTTAATTTGTTTCCACTGTGACAAGTTCTCTGCAGGATTTAATACTGCGTAGATGTGCTGGCTTCTGTCACAAACATTTGATTTGGCCAAAATAGACGGTTCTATAGATGCGGAAGAATTAGCAGGAGTTGGTCGACTTACTTCCTGTAAAATTTCCCAATAATTCTCCATTGGGATTGTGAAGAAAGAATCATAAGAATCTTCCTCGTTCTCAATGACGATAAGCTCATTTTCTTCCTCACGAAAATCACATTCTTCACAATCCCCTTCCTCCTCTTTGTCAGAATCATTCTCCTCCTCATCATCACTGCTGTCACAGTTTTGATACCTGTAATTAGCCGAGAAAGATGTTGGCTTTGGTGCATCTTTGACATATTTCTCAACTCTGCTATTCACTTTCTTTAGGTGTATCTCAGTCTCAGTTCTTTCTAGCTCTTTTGGTTCTTCATGGATTGTTGCGTTTTCAAAAGTGGTAATGTTCAAATCAAACGTCACTTTCTTCCTGATAGTAGCAATTGCTTCTTCGTTCTTTCTACGGACAAAATAAATTATAACAAAAGGCCAAGTCAATTCAAATCTCACATTGGCCTTTCATAGAATATCTTAATTTCTCAATAATTACAAGAATTTCCACTGCTGAGGAACAGAGAAATACCTCTGTTCTGACACAGGTTCATCAATAGCGACTATTATGCCTGAGATGATTTCCTTTGGGGAAGGGCTCGGGTGCAAGGAAGTAGAATTGACTTCCTTCACCTATGGAGTATGGAGACAAGAAGATCAAAATTTATCCAGAAAATGAAACTAAGAACACATATTCTACCATTTATATATTCAACTTACTGAGTCTATAGGCAATGATCTGTTGGACTTCCTTCCTATTTTGCAGTTCTTAGAACCCCCCAAACACGTAAGAAAACAGCCCATCTAGGTAAGGATAAGAGTCCGCCTCCGCCTCCGCCTCCCTTCCTGCTCTTAACGTCTTCTCCTTTCACTCTCTGTTATACGAGTACCTTTGTAAAATAGAGGAGGAGAGGGCCGTGGGAGAGAAAGAAAAACCAAACAAACGGTCGAGAAGCGAAGGACAAGAGAGACTTGTGGATTTCTGCAGCTTGGAATTTTATTCGACCGTTGGAAAAGGCTTGCAGGCCCCACAACTCAAATATTTCTCTGCGTAATAAAATTTCTCTTTATATTTTGAATGCTTTAAAATTATTGAAACAGGCACCTGCACAATATATATACAAGTAAAATAACGAAAAAATTAGTTTAAAATAAATATCAATAAAAATATTTTTGTATAAAATTAATTTGTTAATATTATATTATTTTATATATATTAAAATTTAAATTATTAGTTTGATATATATTAAATATAATAATTTGCATTTGAATAAGTATGTATTGTAAAATTTTAAATTTAAGATTTATTTTTGCATTTAATATAGAAAATATAATAGTTGAGTATTATTAAAAAAATAAAATAATTTAATTTAATTTTTATAGTAAAAATTATATATCATATCATATTTTATATAATAAGATATAAATGTATATTGAATTTACTTAAAATAAAATTTATTCAGTACATACTTAAAATTCTTAAAAATATATTTAAAAAATAAAGATATTAAAATACAACATATTCACATGTATATGTGAATAGAGAATATATATTAGATAAACAGGTAAGTTTAATTTCATTTGCAATTGGAAAGAAAAAGGTAATCTAAGTTAAATTAACCAATTGCATTCTAACCTAATACATATCATATTATTTCTCATCTTTAAATATAATATGTAGGTATTTTGTGTTATATTTGAAAAAATAATAAATAAAAATAATTTGTAAATTGATATGCATTTTTGTCTGCAGAATGGTTCAAGGCATCCTTACCTAAGGCTCAGTTTGGTTGGAGTAAAAAAAGATGGTTTGAAAATTTTTTATGAAAATTTTTAGAAAAATATGTATAATGTGAAATAAAATAAATTAATTATATTAAAAATTATGTTGGATGTGAAATAAAGTTTTTTTTTTGGGCAAATGGTCTCTGATGACTATGTCCACTCTTATGAAGCCAAGATTTTCTCTAACCAGTACATCCATGTTGAGGTAATGTATTCCTCTGCCGATTGTTTTGATGTAATTAGAGACTAAAGCAAAAATGAGGATAGTCTATCCTGGATCAGGCTACTTGTTGAATAATCGTCAATTTTACAGCTAGTTTTATCCACTGCTCACTCTATTGGTTAAGAAAGGGCAAACTTAAAAGATAAATTGGCTGTGAAAGATCCATAAGCTCCATAGGGTAGCTCAAAAGATTGTCAAATAAAGATTGTCGAAAGCCACCCTGATTCGTATACAATACCAGTAAGTTATTCAAATAAATATTTTAATTTTGTTTAAAAGTTTAGTCTTCCAATGATTTTTTCATTAGGGGAAAAATTAAAATATTAATTACATATTAACATTTTTATAAAATTTAAATTATAGGTCATATAATTTAAAGAAAGTGTAATATTCACAATTTTAAGTATAATAATATGCGTAAATGTTTAATTTCAAAATATTTTTAAAATACAGTAAGAAACGAGATTTATATGCATATTTCTCAAATTTTTATCAATAATATATTAAGTTTTTATTTTTTTATTTCGTTTGACATGCAAATCCTCTAAAAATAATATATTCAGAATTTTAAATTGTTTATTAATTATAATTATTTATTTTTTGAAAAAATATAAATCTTTAAATATATATTTATATATGTTTGTGCACTGGTAGTTTTTATTTTTATAAAATTTGAAGAGTTATAAAATACAAATTTTTTTTGATAAAATAAATGTTGATGAGGTTTAATATGTAATTCGTAGACTGCAAAAAAAAAAAAAAAAAAAAAGGAGAGAGAGAACGAGAGAAAAGCTCGTCGACCGCACGACATTTCTGTGCTGTGGACTGTCTTGGGGTTACCAGCGGCGGCAAGAACATGGATGAACCCGCTTCCGTGACGCAGAGCAGCTCTTCGGCGACGGCAGCAGTGGTGGCGAAACTGAAGGCGGCGAAGCAGGCATCGGCTAAGACATACGGGCAGATCGCGGCCGAGACAGGGTTGACCAACGTGTACGTGGCCCAGCTCCTACGGCGGCAGGCGCAGCTTAAGCCCGCGACGGCCCCCTCCCTCCGCGCTGCCGTTCCCGCACTCAATGACGACCTGATCGCTGAGATGATGGCCCCGCCCTTGCGATCCTATGACCCCAACCTCATACAAGAACCAGCCGTATATCGGTCTCTCTCATTCTTCTTTTCTTTTCTTTCATTTTTTCTTCTTCTGACTAACAAGAACTATTTACGTGCATCCTACTGTTGTGAAAACTGTGCCTGATTTCTGTTTTCTGATGTACTTGTTGCTGTTCATTGATGGGAAATATTTCCCTTTGGTCCGATTTATTTGTTAATGCTGAACATAGATGCTTAAACGATTAAGGAAGCTGTTTGCTTAATGCAGATGCATATGTGATATGTTTCCCCTCTTTTATTTTTATGTTGGTTTTTATTTTTTTTTTCTTCTCCGGCTTTCTTTAACATGGATATTGAACAGCGCTAACTGCTGTGTGATGCTACAAAATGTAAATTCCAGTCTTAGAATTCTTAGATCTTGATATTTATAATTTCTCAGACTTAATGAAGCTGTGATGCACTTTGGGGAGAGCATTAAAGAAATCATCAACGAGGAATTTGGAGATGGCATGTAAGTTCATATGCAAAGGCTAAAGTTTTATTGTTTTGTAATGGTTCCAATTGCTTGTTTTAATTCAATTGTTACCATGACCCATGTCATCTTTCAATCTTCTGGTTAATTTTCTTAGCCTAGGTTCCATGCTTCTTTTCTTTAGCCTATAAACCTTTTCTCCTCTGCGTTGAATTGTAAATTGTGTATGTGAAGTTGGGACGTTAGATTTTACAAATTAAGATGACCAAGATGAAACAGTATGGCCTCATATGCAGTCTGTTTGTTGATACATGTTATCCTCTTACGCTACCATTTTCTGGTTCATTAACCACTTTAGTTATTTCTTACACTAAACATGTTATCCTGCACTCAATCTGGCTTCTTAGTCGTTTGCTACTTGAGTTATTTAATACATGATTGCTGAATTATCCTGCACTCTAATCTGGCTTCTTAATTAGAATGTCTGGCATAGATTTCTTCTGTTCCGTAGACAAGGTTGAAGGTGTTGATGGGAAGGATCGTGTGGTCATTACCTTTGATGGGAAGTATCTTCCATATAGTGAGCAGGTCAGGAATTTGCTTGAACAGCTCAAATTCGATGATCATGCTTTCATGTATTTTGCATATAAATTCTGATTAAAGAATTGATACCCTTGACGGTTATTATTATTTTTATCTCTATACATGCTTTCTGAAGTACTTAAACTTTACTTTTTATGGAGAATATGTGATGTTTTTTCCAGTTAGTTTGTCATTTCCCCATAGCATCACCTGGTTTGCATGATAGTTGTTCTTCTGGATCATCATAGTTATTTATTTGAGTCGTGACTGTTGTTTTCTCCACTTCAATCATTGTGTATATCACGTCATTGTGTTTTTGGAGTGAGTTTCCATTCCTTGTATCGATACAACAAGCTAATATTATTTTGACTTTGAAATTTTGGTTTGAGTTTAAGTTGTTTAAATTATGCATCGTAGGAACTTCATTGTTTTAATAGTTTCTTACTTGCCATTATATTGTTGGTATTGCAAAAGATATCTAAAGATGTCCAGCTAGTCTAGGGAGACAGGCACAGTTCTTAAACGTTTCTCAAATATAGAATATGGCATACCAATGAGTGGTTAACATTCTAAAAAAACAAAATGGGGAATATGTTTTAAAAAAAAGGGACAATATATGTATATTTTTTACTTTATAAGGATATTACGGTTTGATTCATTTGCATCAAAATCTTTATGTTGATAGAAATAATACTTACCTTAAACTTTTAACAAAAGTTAATGTTGTCTTCTCCTATATGTCATTCCATGTTTATTTTTTTGAAGCAAGTAACGATCTACGTATACATCTGTTTTGTTCTCTTTTTTTTTCCTCAGTTTTGCTGGATGGAAGTGGTTGTTAACGTCAATGTGGCCTAGAATTTAAGATTTGTACTAAAAAAAAGGACAGAACCCAGGGATAACATTTTCTCATCTTCTTAACGGGATGAACATTGTTGGAAACAAGTTTTAAATTGAATTTTGTTCGTTAAATGATTCTACAGTCATGTCGGTGCACGCATGCTGCGGGAAAATGATCTTTAAGGCTTGGTGAGATTAAAGATTTTTAATTGTCATGAAATTCTGCAGCTTTATACCATGTTATAGGTAGTTTGGTGATACTCATTCTCATTAGTGATTATTAGCTCACTCGCCCAATTAGTTTGGGATCAAAGACTTTATTTTCATTGTTATTGTTGTGTTACCGATGATTGATTCCTGCAATGCTTTCTTGTCAGCCTCCTCCGACATTGTAACTAGAGATTTAGTCAGTTTATTCTACCACGCTGTTTGTCCCTTCAACAACTTTTATTTGCCCTGTGCAGCGGTCTGATCATATGGTTTCAAGGCTGAGGCGGCGGTGAGGCAAAGTGTTACGAGAACTTTGAAGTCCTCTTACCCTCTACTGGTAGCAAAATATTTACATACTAAAAATAAAACAGGTTTGCTAGTAAGGAAACACAAATATGAAAGTTATTAACTTTGATTTATGTTTGTGCTATTGTTCCCAACTTCTTCTATTGTGGGTGTGGCATGTTATCATATAAATAAATGAGGTGTTTGTCGGTGGGAGCACTAGAGAAAGTTCTTTCCTATGCATCTGTACAACTTTTTGATTTGGTGGTTGCGATTAGCAAGCACATTTAGGAAGAGATTAATAAGCACATTTACGAAACGATCTAGCTCCAAAATCATGTAGAGAAGTGTGGAGTTCACATGTCAAAGTACTTGATATTCCGGACATTTCACAACTCCTTTCCCAATACATTTTAGAAATCAAAACGATACATCTCATTCAAACACTATGATTTTCGTAAAGTTGAAATGTCAAATTGATTCAGGGGACCATTCTGAAATTTACATAGTATACTTGGATCCAAATGTAGTGAGTTTAGTTGTTGGGACTTGTAATGAAAATTCAATCTCAAGAACCTGGTTGAGAGTTTCACTTGTGTGTCTATTTACGACATTATTGTTGGCCCAAAGGCTTCCCAAGAGGGGGGTGAATTGGGAATAATAAAACTTGTAAGTTTAAATTAAGGCAATAAATTTAAGAGATAATTCAATTAATACACAGAGGTTGATTTAGCAAATCGGACTGCAGAAGAAATAGAACAAAGAGCACCACCAGAAAGTGAGGTCAATTTGCGAAATAAGACTCATTGCAGAAATAAAGCAAACAGCATAAATATATCAAACAAAAGGCACAAGAGATTTATAGTGGTTCGGCTTTCCGCCTAGTCCACTCCCCACGCACCTCGAATGAGAATTTCACTATAACACCGGCTTTTTATGGAAACCAAAGCCGAATAAACCCAATACAACCCTATGGCTTTTTCAAAGAACCAAAGCCAAGCAAACCTTTAATCCTACAGCTTTTTGCAGGAACCAAAGCTGAGCAAACCTATAAACCTCCACTAGGGAGATAGAGAAAGGAAGGAAAGGTTTTGCTAGACTAGCTAGCTTAAGTTACAATGCATATACAAGAATCAATATTACAATGAGACACTCTATGTATATGCAAATTAGTCAAGGGTCTACTTGAATAATTCCGAGAAAGCAAGAGTAAAAACAGTGAGTAAAATAATCTGAGAGAATAAAGAGGAATCACCCAATATGAGCCTTCAACAGGAAAAATAAGAGGTAAAACATGAGTTTGATGAATCTTAATAAGTAATAACTTCAAGAAACAAGATTCACATCAAACCAAAAAACCAAAACTGCAGCTATATATTTTTCTGAAGCAGGAAACAAAATAGAACCAAGAAAATTTCAGCTTCTTTCTACTTAAGAAACACCACAATCTCCTTCTTTGAAATCTCCTTCAAATGTTATCCAAGTATGGCAATGGGAGAGTGAAAACCGAGTGAAAGCTTGAGAGGAGAAGGTGAGTTGCTGTTCTCCAAAAACAGAGTGTGCAAGATCAGAAACAGTGCATTGAGAGAAAAATTAGTTTTGGAGAGAAAATCGCATGGGCTTAAGAGTGCAGAAATATTTCCGTTGGGAAGAGAGAGAAGGAAACAAGCCAATTTTGTCCTTTTGTGATTGTAGGCTTATTGCACTTAGCCAACATGAAGGAGATAAATCCAACTGGATTAAGAATAAAAAAATAATTATACAAGTATGCCTCAATATTTTAACATGGTGGCCATCATACAAATAAAATCAGGCTTTTCAAGAAAAACGGTAGGCTACAAGAAATCAAAACACAAACCAAGAAATCATGGGAGAAACAAAACCAAAGTTACAAGGAGAAGGAATGATGGCTCTTGATTTGAATTGATGTGGCTCATGCAACCTTTTGGAAAATACATGAGTATTAACCAATAGGTTATATTTGCCATATACCAAAAATAGAGGAACAATTAATGACCATGTGGAAATCTATCATAGGCATGAGAATGTGTTTAAGCTAAACCAACTTTTAACCTAATATATGATAAGTATTAAACTTTGAGTTAAGCTTCAAACTCAAATCAATAGATTGAGTGAGCTACACTCTCAATTCAAATTTCTTAACATGAATAGGTTGAAGAGATTTTTGCTTAAACAGCCAATCACAATAAATACGAAAGAAAAAATAAGGTTTTTTTAACTAGAAAACCAAAAGAAAAAACTCAAGTAAAACCTTGGCAAAAATGCACATGCTTACATAATAGTCCTAGAAAAAAAAATAATAAAAATTCCAGTGAGATCCTGCTTTTCTCTGGACTTTAATTTGGACTACATCCTCAAATGAGATAATGTGACTGCTTAGTGTGTTAACACACTAAGCAAAAGGATTAGTCTATAACAACTAAATTAATTGTAGTCATCAAAATCAAACGGTTCAACAATATCCCCCTTTTTAATGATGACAATTAATTTAGAAGACTAAGGCAATTTAAAAAGATAATTCAGTATAATAACTCCCCCTTAGCAGGAGACACAGTTGACAGAAGCAAGATAGAGGGATTTCAAATAGACTAAGTAAAAGTTATGCTCCCCCTAAATCAATGCATTCTATTTTATACACATCTGAAGAGATAATACAGATAACATAGCATGTAAATACTCATCTATATAGATAATGCAGACATATAACATAGCATGTAAATACTCATCTATAAAGATAATGCAGAAAATATAATCTGTTTATATCATAAAAGCATATCATAAAAGCATAGCAAACTAAACTACTTTTCTCCCCCTTTGGCATTATAAAAAAGATGACCAAAAGGAAGGAAAAACAGAATAATAGTTCAATACAACAATAAGTTAAGCAAACTCACCTCAACCAATATCATTTCTTGCTGGGAAACAGACGGCCCATAATAGAGTCAATCTTGAGATCAAGGATTTCAAGAGTGGTTCCATTATGACAGACCAAATCAGTCAGTTGAGAGGTTACACGTGTAAGTCTCTCAATTTGAGCCTGTAAAGAGAGAATTTTAAGATCTTGCTCCTGGACATGGTGACCCAGCTCCTGAAAGGCATCCTCAATGAATTGGGCAAATCTTGGAGTGAACATAGATGCCGGATCAGATGCGGAAGTTGATGGTTGAGTGGAGTAAGAAGGTTTTGGCTGGCGAAGCTTAAGGCTGTCCATAGAGAGAGAATAATATCTGGCACCAGGTATTTCTGAGGAAAGATCAATCCCATAGTTGATACTTAGGTAATAACAGATGATATTACCATAGTGCAGGCTCCTATGAGAAGGAAGTTTCCTGAGAATGTTGCGGCAATCATCAAGCTCATGAAAAATGATGTCAACAGTATCAAGAACCTTACCCTTCAGCAGATAATAGACAACAGATTGATGGATATTAGTCCAATCACTCTTGTGTTCACAAATTTGGATCAGGCATTCTTGAAAAATTCTGCCTAGGTTTTTGGCATGATCACTGCAGGCAGACAATTTTTTAACTTTGCCAGCTAAATGCCTCTTTACACCAGGAGGATTGAAGGAAGGATCAACTAAGAGTTGATTCAATATCAGAAAAAGAACTGGATTCAACTTGAAGATCAATAACGATTATAAGATCAGTAGGAGTGCTGAAACCAAAGAATGAGGTGAGATCATCACCAGTGATGGTGATGGACTTCCCTTGAACAGAGGTTTCCAGAGTCCTATTTTCAAAATCGATCTTCATGTTGGCAAAGAAAATATGAATAATGAGAGGGTAGACAGAGATATTACAAGAGAGTCATTTACTCCAGCCTTGCCTCTCAATGATTTCTCTGATAAAAGGATCAACTTTTTTCAAATTGATGGGTTTGACATTCAAGATAGGAATTTCTTCAACCATATTAAAATAACTCCGGGCATTAGCATTTAGAAGAAGACAGGAAATGGAAGCAGGCTTTGCTCAAAACCAGAGAAGGGAGAGGGACGAAATGAAGCAGAAGTCTCCTCTTCACTAATCTCAACAACAGGAGACAGAGCCATGAGTTTGGGCTTTCTTCCAGTAAGGATAGTCTTCCCAAACCTAGGCCTTAGCCTTTGTTTCCTGTTGGAGGTGAAAGGAGGCGCAGAAGCAGGTGCAGCAGAAGGTTTACCTTGCCTATGCAGTTTCTTTCTCTTTTTACTTGTAGAGGGAGCAAATTCAGGCATTGTCGTCTTTGTTGCGGCTGACCTGGTGGTTCTTTTTGCTGAAGGCTCACCTTCAGCCTTCTTCTTCTTTTTCTCTGCAGGTACTGATTTCTTCATTGCAGCTTTGGTCGGTGGGATCTCCACCTTCACCTTTTTGGAAGAAGCCGTGGCAGCCAGCTTCTTCTTTATCTTTTTGGAGGAGGAGGGAGAAGGACCTTTGTGTTCTTTAGCCTCCTCAGGCAGAAGGAAGCAGATGGGAGAGGGTTCCACGGTCGCTAGGGCAAGCGCCTTAAGGTGACTGTCAGCAGATGAGTCTGAGGCTGTGGATTCATGCGCTGAGGACCAGTCTGCTTCAGAGGAAGATGAGATGGAAGAGGGAGCAGCTCTCTTCTTCGAGGGAGCCATGGAGAGGATGAAACAGAGGAAGTTAGGGTTAGGCGAAGTGCGGAGGAGAGGAAGAGGTAGCGACACAGACGAGAGAGAGAAAGAGAGTGAGTGAAATGAGAGAGAGACATGGGAAATGATAACCGCGCGTGAAGAGGCGCTGCCGGGGCGCGTCCCAATTTGCGCATGCGGTTGAGCTGCCGGGTTAACGGGTCTTACCTGTTGACCCGAAAAGAAACGGTCGGCCCGAAATTTAAATTGCGTGGGTCGACCTGGCCCGATGGGTTTGGCCTGTTGAGTCAGTCAATGGGTCAAACAAGTAGTGCTGCCCCGTCGGACACCAAATTCCCGAGAGAAACGACGGATTTTCAAAATTGGACTGGGTGAATCCTCTTGAGGTCGATTTTCAAAATCGGCCGAATTTCTCTGAAAAAAAAATCTGAGAGGTGAGAAAAACAGCTTGAACAAAAGAACAACAAAATCAAAGGTTGATGCAACAATGAATTGGAGGGGAAAGAAAAATCCAGCAATAATGAGGTTTTGGTGTAAGTAAGAAAACTTAATAAGTCATGCATTTTAATATCACATAAAAATATCAATGTAATGGCTAATCATGGCAAGAGTTCTATAGACATGAACTATCTAGCATACCAATTTCTCTAATTATGAAGTTAAATTTATCCTCATGCAATGACTTGGTAAAGATATCAGCAAGTTGTAAACTAGTGGGAACATATTCCAAAGAGATATCACCTTTTTCAACATGAACACGAATAAAATGATGTCGAATTTCTGTGTGTTTAGTTCGTGAGTGTTGAATAGGATTCTTGGTTAAACATATGGAACTAGTGTTGTCACATTTGATAGGTATATGACTTAAATCAATACCATAATCAAGTAATTGATGTTTTAGCCAGAGTAGTTGTGCACAACAACTACCTGCCACCACATACTCCGCTTCGGCCGTCGATAACGCGATAGAATTTTGCTTACGACTAGACCAAGACACAAGAGCATTGCCAAAAAATTGACAAGTGCCAGATGTGCTTTTACGATCAACTTTGCAACCTGCAAAGTCAGCGTCGGAGTATCCTATCAAATTTGATGTGCTTTCTTTGGGAGACCAAAGACCAAGTGAGTGAGTGCCGACCAAATATCTAAAGATCCGTTTAACTGCAATTAAGTGGGATTCTTTAGGAGACGATTGAAAACGAGCACACATGCAAACACTAAAAACGATATCAGGTCTACTAGCGGTTAAATAAAGTAATGATCCAATCATACCTCGATAGAGCTTTTCATCTACACTCTTACCTTTTTCGTCCTTGTCTAACTTTGTAGATGAGCTCATGGGAGTGCCAATATGTTTTGACTTATCCATGCCAAACTTTTTGAGAAGCTCTCTTGTGTATTTGCTTTGACAAATGAAGATGTCATTGAGAAGTTGTTTGATTTGCAATCCAAGAAAGAAGTTAAGTTCTCCCATCATGCTCATTTCAAATTTCCTAGACATACACTTGGACAATTTCTCACACAAGAATTCATTAGTAGCACCAAAAATAATGTCATCTACATAGATTTGTACAACAATGAAATTTTCATCATGTTTCCTTGTAAACAGTGTTGTATCAACTTGTCCTTTGATAAAACCATTGTCCACAAGGAATTTACTTAATCTCTCATACCAAGCACGGGGTGCTTGTTTCAAGCCATATAGAGCCTTTTTAAGCTTAAATACATGATCCGGGAAAAAAGAATCGATAAAACCAGGTGGTTGCTCGACATAAACTTCTTCGTTAATAAAGCCATTAAGAAATGCACTTTTGACATCCATTTGAAATAATCGAAAAGCTTTATTACATGCAAATGAAAGCAAAAGGCGAATAGCCTCTAACCGAGCAACAGGTGCGAAGGTTTCCTCAAAGTCGATCTCTTCGATTTGAGTAAAACCCTTAGCAACTAAGCGGGCTTTATTACGAATAATATTACCGGAATCATCAAGCTTATTTCGAAAAAATCATTTTGTATCAATTATGGAGTGACATTTGGGACGTGATACAAAATCCCAAACATCATTCCTAGAGAATTGTTCTAATTCTTCTTGCATGGCAAGAATTCAGAACTCATTTTTCTCGGCTTCTTCGAAAGATTTTGGCTCAATTTGAGAGATAAAAGCGGAATGGGTTACCTCATCTTGGAAGGAAGCTCTAGTGCGTACTCTTTGTGATGGATCACCAATTATTAACTCCGGAGGATGAGCCTTTTTGTACTTCCATTCTAATGGTAAGTTCAACTCATTCGCACTTTCTTCCTTGCCATGAGTGTGAACACCATCAAGATGAGATTCTTCTTTAGCTTTTGTTTCTCTGCCTTCCAAGCTTAGCTTCTCAAGATCTATACTTTCAATAGGATCATCATCTCTCTTTGGAGAGTTGACATTAGATTCATCAAAATCAACATGAATGGATTCTTCAACCAACATAGATCTCGTGTTGTAAACACGATATGCTTTGCTAGTTGAAGAGTATCCCAAGAAAATAGCTTCATCGGATTTTGAATCAAATTTACCTAAAATATCCTTACCATTATTCAGCACGAAGCATTTGCAACTAAATACGCGAAGGTGAGAAATGTTCGGTTTTCGACCTTTCCATAATTCATAAGGGGTCTTTTTCAGTATCGAGCGAACAATAACACGGTTTACAACATAACAAGCCGTATTTACCACTTCGGCCCAGAAATACTTTGGAAGACCACGCTCATGAAGCATGGACCGCCATCTCAATAAGTGTTCGGTTTTTCCTCTCTACAACCCCATTTTGTTGAGGTGTTCGAGGAGCCGAGAAATTATGTGAGATACCACGTTCTTCACAAAAGAATTCAAACCGTTCATTTTCAAACTCGCCACCATGATCACTACGGATGGATAAAGCATTGAGACCAATTTCATTCATGATGCGCTTATATAAAGATTTAAAGCAGTCAAAAGCATCATGCTTATGAGCAAGAAATAATGTCCATGAAAACTTGGAGAAATCATCTACAATCACTAGACAATATTTCTTACCACCAAGATTAAGTGTTCTAATTAGTCCAAATAGGTCCATATGCAGCAATTCAAAGGGTTTGCATGAAGAGATAGCAGACTTGGACTTAAATGAAGCCCTAGTTTGTTTTCCTAGTTGACATGTATCACATAGTCTGTCTTTATCAAATGCAATTTGAGGAAGACCTTTAATTAAATCTAATTTAGAGATTTTATGCAAGGTATGCATGCTGGCATGTCCTAATCTTCTATGCCATAGTCATGAATCATTGACATGAGATGCTAGACATTTTATTTCATTGCAGGTAATAGAATCAAGATCAACTTGATAAATATTATTATATCTATTTTCTACAAACATAACAACATCATTTTGCTTAATAGGATATTTAGACGCATCAAATAAAATGTTATAATTATTATCACATAATTGGGATATGCTAAGCAAATTATATGCAAGACCATCAATAAGAAGGACATTATCAATGAAAGTTGTAGAATCTTTACCGACTTTACCAATTCCGATGATTTGTTTCTTGGTATCATCGCCAAAGGTTACAAGCCCTCCATTTCTTGGTTTTAGCGAGATGAACTTTGATTTATCTCCAGTCATGTGACGAGAACATCCGCTATCCAAGAGCCACATGCCTCTACTGGTCCTTGTGTGGAGACATACCTAAAAAAAATTTCTTACGTTTTGGTTTTAGGTACCCAAACAAATTTGGGTCCTATTGGATTAGTAGTAGCAAGATAATCAACTTGAGATAAGCCTTTTGGAATCCATATATAAGATGAATTTTTGGATGCCAACATGACTTTTCTAATTTTGCAAGTATAAGCAACATGTCCATGCTTTTGGCAAAAATTACAAATGACATGAGATGGAATATGCCCATGAGTTTGACAAGAGTTTAAGGAGTCATTCCTAACATGCTTTCTATTTCTTACATAAGAAACATTATTTATGGTAAGCATGCATCTAGATTCAAGCATGATATTCTTAGATTTAAGCATTCCATTTTCTTTTGAAACTTTAGAAACAATCATGCTAAGATCATTATTCTTTAAAGTAAGATCATTAATTTTTCTTTTTAATTCTATACAAAAAGAGTCACAAGAACTATGAGTGTTTTTCAAGAGAAAATATCTATTTTTTAATTTTTCATAACCATGAATGAGATCAACTAAGTTCTCTTCCAATTCATCATAAATAAGAGGTAGTTCATTTACTGAGTCTGTAGATTCAACCTCATCGTCATCAACGTCAGCCATCAAGCATAAATTGGCCACTTCTTCTTTGTCATCACTTGATGAGCTTTCATCTGAATCGCTCCAAGTGGCTACAAGAGTCTTCTTTTTCTTTGACTTTCTTGGCTTAAGGAGAGGGCAATTTGGCTTTATATGTTCAGGTTTGTTGCATTTGTAGCAAATGACATCATCCTCCTTGGCCTTTAAAGTATTTTCTTTGTTCTCTCTATTTTTGAAAGACTTTCTTTGTGAGCGACGAAACAAATGTCTCTTTTTCTTCATGAGAGTTTCAAATCGCCTTGAGATTAAGGCAATTTCATCTTTGAGCCTTTCTTCATCATCTTCACTTGAGTTGGTGTCGCTTGCACTTGAAGTAGGAGAAGAAGCTCTTAGAGCTAAAGTCTTCTTTTTCTTTGCACTTTCATCTTCCTCATTCTTCTTTCTTTTTCTTTTTATTTCTAACTCATATGTTGTTAGTGACCCTAACAACATATCGAGTTCCAGAGTAGAAAGATCGCGAGCTTCCACGATGGCCGTTGCTTTAGCATCATAATCTCTAGGAAGACATCTCAAAATTTTTCTAACAAGTTCTTCATTAGTGAATATCTTTCCAAGAGAAATAAGACCATTAGTAATGTTAGTAAAACGAGTGAACATATCTTTGATAGATTCATTCGGGTGCATTTCAAATAATTCATAATCATGAATCAACATGTTAATTTTTGATTCCTTAACTTGATTGGTACCTTCATAGCTAAGTTCTAGTTTAGACCATACCTCATAAGCTATATTAAGATTACAAATGCGATTGAATTCACTTGGAGACAATCCGCATTGTAGGTGATTGAATGCTTTGGTATTTAGTTGTGTCAATCTCTTTTCTTCAACCTCTAAATCGGCAAATTCCTTAGGAGTGACCTTGTCTTCCTTTTTGGGAATCACAAAGGGCTTCCTTGTGACTTCTCATAATTCAATGTCCATTCCTTGCAGGTAGATCATCCTTTGAAGAGAGGTGGACGATTTGCCGAAAGCCTCTCACATATGGCATCAGGAATATGAGTGGGAAGAGCCATGGATCGACTCTAGGCGATTAGTCCTGAAAACACTTAGCACACAATTAAAGAGGCCTGCTCTGATACCACTTGTTGGCCCAAAGGATTCTCAAGAGGGGGGGGGGGGGGAATTGGGAATAATAAAATTTATAAGTTTAAATTAAGGCAATAAACTTAAGAGATAATTCAATTAATACAGAAATGTTGATTTAGCAAATCGGACTGCAGAAGAAATAGAACAAAGAGCACTACTAGAAAGTGAGGTCAATTTGTGAAATAGGACTCAGTGCAGAAATAAAGCAAATAGCATAAATATATCACACAAAAGGCACAAGAGATTTATAGTGATTCGGCCTTTCGCCTAGTCCACTCCTCAAGCACCTCGAATGAGAATTTCACTATAACCCCAGCTTTTTATGGGAACCAAAGCCGAACAAACCCAATACAACCATATGGCTTTTTCAAGGAACCAAAGCTGAGCAAACATACAAACCTCCACTATGGAGATAGAGAAAGGAAGGAAAGGTTTTGCTAGACTAGCTAGCTTAAGTTACAATGCATATACAAGAATCAATATTACAATGAGACACTCTATGCATATGCAAATTAGTCAATGGTCTACTTGAATAATTCCGAGAAAGCAAGAATAAAAACAATGAGTAAAATAATCTGAGAGAATAAAGAGGAATCACCAATATGAGCCTTCAACAGGAAAAATAAGAGGTAAAATAGGAGTTTGATGAATCTTAATAACTAATAACTTCAAGAAACAAGATTCACATCAAACCAAAAAACCAAAACTGCAGCTATATATTTTTCTGAAGCAGGAAACAAAATAGAACCAAGAAAATTTCAGCTTCTTTCCACTTAAGAAACACCCATTCCTTCTTGAATATCTCCTTCTTTGAAATCTCCTTCAAATGTTATCCAAGTATGGCAATGGGAGAGTGAAAACTGAGTGAAAGCTTGAGAGGAGAAGGTGAGTTGCTGTTCTCCAAAACAGAGTGTCAAGACAGAAACAAGTGCATTGAGAAAAATTAGTTTGGAGAGAAAATCGCATGGGCTTAGAGTGCAGAAATATTTCCGTTGGGAAGAGAGAGAAGGAAACAAGCCAATTTTGTCCTTTTGTGATTGTAGGCTTATTGCACTTAGCCAACATGAAGGAGATAAATCCAACTGGATTAGAATAAAAAAATAAATAATTTACAAGTATGCCTCAATATTTTAACATGGTGGCCATCAATCAAATAAAATCAGGCTTTCAGAAAACGGTAGGCTGCAAGAAATCAAAACACAAACCAAGAAATCATGGGAGAAACAAAACCAAAGTTACAAGGAGAAGGAATGATGGCTCTTGATTTGAATTGATGTGGCTCATTGCAACCTTTTGAAAAACAATGAGTATTAACCAATAGGTTATATGTTGTCATATACCAAAATAGAGGAACAATTAATGACCATGTAGGAATCTATCATAGGCATGAGAATGTGTTTAAGCTAAACCAACTTTTAACCTAATATATGATAAGTATTAAACTTTGAGTTAAGCTTCAAACTCAAATCAATAGATTGAGTGAGCTACACTCTCAATTCAAATTTCTTAACATGAATAGGTTGAAGAGATTTTTGCTTAAACAGCCAATTACAATAAATACGAAAGAAAAAATAAGATTTTCTTAACTAGAAAATCAAAAGAAAAAACTCAAGTAAAAACCTTGGCAAAAATACACATACTTACATAATAGTCCTAGAAAAAAAAATAATAAAAATTCCAGTGAAATTCTGCTTTTCTCTGGACTTTAATTTGGACTACATCCTTAAATGAGATAATATGATCTGTTAACACACTAAACAAGAGGATTAATCTATAACAACTAAATTAATTGTAGTCATCAAAATGGGTTCAACAATTATATGAATCAACTCAAAGCCAAAATGAGCAAAACTGCGATGACCTTCAGGTTAGATCTCCATAAACTAATTATTTTTTTTAATTTATTTTACATTAATATTTTAATATGAAAATTAATTTTATTTGTTTATATGGTGTAAAATATTTTATGCAATATTGAAGGAGTTCTTGGGTTCGGTTGATCGAAGACTAGGTGCTGACGTATTATCCACCTATTGGCTGGCCAAATTATTAAAATAATTAGGCATACTTAAAAATGTTTATTCCTTGTACTAGAAATATATCACAAAAAAATATATCTAAGTATATAAAACAAAAAATAATAATGCTATACATAAAATACATCATAAATGCTCACATGTATATACTTATCTGCCCGTGCGTGCGTGCAATAGGATAAGGACTGACAAGAAATTTAAAGAAATTCAAATTAATTTTCAATCCTCTAAAAATTAGAACAATTCGGTGCCACCCGGCCAAAAAACTTGAAATTCAAAAATGCCAGTTCATAACTGATGATCCTTCCTTTATAAAAAAAATTATGAACGGATAATGCGAGTACTTAAACTCAAGAGGGCAGGGCAGGAAAAAAAGAATAAAAGGCGTGAGCGATAGACAATTTAGCTATGCAACAACTCCACAGCAGCATCCACAACACTCTTTCCTTCAGCATTCATATCAAGGCTGGGCTCCTCAATCTTCCTCTGTAGAAGTCTGTCAAGTTCTCCTCTCAATCTCTGTAATTAAAACACAAACCTTTTTTACCGTATAATATAAAATAAAAGCCTTAAACAAGAAAATTGACATGAACATTTTTATAAAATAAATAGCAAGGTTTTATTTCAAGATAGTTTTTTTTTTATATAGCTATTTCAAGATAGTTTGCTTTTCAAGATTTGCCTAACCATATAACTCATCTTCAGAGCACCATATCTTTACACCAATGCAATGCGATTTTTTTTTCCATGTCTGAATATTTTTTTTTTCAACTTTATGATGATTCATCATTGAAGATCATCAACGTCATAACAGTTGTAATATTAAGTTCTAGATTCAATTTTTGTGTCAATTATCCTCATTGGTGCATCATACTGCATTAGTAATTCATGTTCTTGAACTAGGGTTCTCTCTTTAAAAGGAATACTTATTTTTTTTTGCCCTCCGTTGAACATGCCCAAAACAATCAAAAACTATTTACTTTTTAACTTCTCATCATAAACTCAAATATCACCAATGAGTATTAAAATCCGCATTAAATGATGACCTAATTTATGCCAGTTATAGAAGAACTAGAATTCAAGAAGTCAGGCAAAGATAGGCATATGACCTAGTATCATGGCAGAGTGTTTCATTGGGCTGTACAGAGTTTGAAATAAATATGAAAATTTGCATATAATTTATATAACTCAGTAATTGAAATTACTCACCTGGATCAGTTGTATCACACTCTTTGGGGCTGAGAAATGCAGGTAACCTCCGAGCATTTCAAGGCCCTCGCCAGTTTTGCTGGGAGTTAGGCTGCCCCCGAAGAGCAGCAAAGCATAATCTGAAATATTCGTGGAATCTCTGATATAAATACTAGTAGTTTTAACTTTTTCGCTATATACCATGTAAGGCAAGGGGAAAGTATGGATCCCTGCATTCACAGAGGACGGATGGATGTCGACTTTTCCCACATCTTTGCTATAGAATGCCGTCCTTTTTCCTCTTCTCTTGCATTGGATAACATTTGGATAAAGGCCTGCACATAGCACGGCAGACACCATCTCCATATCGACTCCATAAAGGTTATATCCCTGTGTAAGTGTACGTAAGAATGCATTTCTTCAAATTATAAGCAATTTAGATAATAGAGTCGATGGCTTTTTAAGCCATCTCAGCCTGATATATATTGCTATGACAAATTCAGGTATTAACTCTAAAATTAAACTGCAGTAGTCTTATAAGAGAACTCCATCACAGAATCCATGGTGTACCTGTAGCACGAAGCTCCCACCATTATGAGGACTAGGATGTTGACATTAATCCAATTTAGGAACATGATAATAATTATACACAAAAGCTTTAATTAAAGTAAAGGAAAACCCATGACTTTGAGGTCACAAGGAAGTAAACTAAACATTACAAAGACTCTTCTCAATAAAAGGATGTATTGAACAAAAAATAAATGAAGGAAATAGCATAAATCTGCAGATCAAACCTTGACTCCTTTAGCTTTATCAAAGAACCCAATATCAGATAATAGATCAAGGAATTGGTTCCGCATGTCATCCATCATCTGTAGTGTAATGGGTAACAGGAAATTCTCCCAGCAGAAAGCACGATCTCTACCACTTCGCTTTGCATCCTTCCATGCATCAAAAGCATTAAGAAGAGCAATGTGATCACTACAATAAAGAAAGTGAAGTTACTTTATGGAAGAATGTTAAATTTTTCAGTAAACAAAGCAAATTTCACCACACAAGTCAATATTGAATATTCACAATAACACGTCCCAATGAACTGGCTATAACCACATCAAAACAAACAGATTCTTTTTAAAGTACATGCGCCAGATTGCATTACACATTAAAGAAATTTGAAAATCATTGGAAAACATGTACTCAGCTTCAAAGACAAGTAGACAACGACAACACACTCTAAATCATGAGTGTGCCATCACAACAGAAAAGTTTCTGCAGAAAATATTGATTTTAGTAATGAAGCATTCCAGTTCTTATTCTCATTTAAGGTTGCAGATATGCTACATACTGATGCATAAAGTTGACGTGGGACGAGAAAAATGAGGTGACTAAGGTTTAGAGGGTGGAGAAAAATATGGAAAAAATGACAGATAACTAGAGTTCTTAGGATTTTCACTTGAAATTTCTCTACCATTTTCTTCCGGATATCAATCCCTTCTGAATCTCTAGACTAACTCATTTCAAGGTTATTTGTACACAAAATAAAATTTATTCATTCATTAATCTATCAAAATATGTACAGATTCTAACCTAAATATAGACAAATTAATCAAAATTAAAAAAAACAAAACTACATAATTATGACTATAGATAATTATCTAAATGAGATAATTCCAACTAATTTAAATTAATTATATTTATTAATTTAAATAGCATTATCCAATCTGATTAAATTAATTTAAATAAAACTTAATTTGGATAAACTCAACCAATTCAAAAATATAATAGTTAAATAATCTGCATCATTCATAAAAAAGCACGCTATAAGATCTGGAACATCTATCAATTGGATGCCTCCATCAATTCTCTTCAAGTGAGAAGAACTCGATCTAATAACGTATTAGATTAAGTAAGGGTCACATAAACTACAATATATCTCAATGGGGTCTCCATCAGTCTGCATCTTCAATAATAAAGTCAATCTACGACGACTCCATCAGTATCTCCAAATCACCTGAAAAAGATATATATCTCAATCGAACTAAATAACACTAATATCTTAATTTTAAATAAAAATTATCTAATCATTAAGAGTTATTCGTTTTGCTGTTGATTTGAAATAAATTTTGCTAGCGAACACTCAAGTGTAGGTCTGCTTAGAAATGTAAAAGGCCAAACCTCACAAAGTATTAATATTAGATTCCAAAATACTGAAAATATGACAAGCTTTAAAATCTAGCGGCAAATCCATAATTTAACTAATCAACCCAACTTTATTTAAAATTTTAAATAGTCCTTCTTCACGAGTTAAAATTCACATAATTATTTTTAAAAAACTTTGCACTTATATGTAATACTTTTTTGTTATTAAATTTATTGATCTCTACATGCCATGAAGTAAATGAAAATGCAGATGTTGACTCAAAAGTTTCCTAATATGCAATTAAGAAATATAAAGAAACTAAATACATGTAGACTCACTAAATAAAAATTTAAAATCTACTTACCAACTCAGCCTGATCATTTATATCTGGGTAGTAGGCAATGGTATAAGGACATAAATTTCCCTAAAAGATGCTAGAGTTTTCTAATTATTACTAGAAAACTAAACAGTCCAACTTCTTGATTTATCAAAGAACCCAGCAAACTCAATGGAATGTTTGTTTCTTTTCTTCACCAAAATTTTTCTCCACTAACATTTCCTATAAATGTATTTACTATAAATAAGATATTCAGATTTATAATCATCTTCAGTAGAATGCATGAAAATATATCTAACCATATCTGATATAATGTGATCATTTGGACAAAGATTAATAATCATTTCAATATGTTCTATATCAATGACCTCTCACTTTTCATGCTCCCTAATAGAATCAATATCATAAATGCAATTAGCATTTTATCATGTTCATCATATAGTGGAGCATGCAATAAAATACTCTCCTCAAAAGTCTCAATCATAAGCAACTCAATGAAGGAAATAATCTCGTTCTTATGGTCCTTAATGGTTTGATTGATCTTCAGAATTTTTGAGAGAGAGAAATTTCATAACCAAATCCTTCACACCTATTGCATCAGAATAAAAGATCAACGAGTATTCGTGATGACTTATGCATGAAAGCCTTTTTTCTTTTCTTTTTTAGTTAGCAGGGGTCAATCAAAGAAGAAGTAGAGTTGCTTGGCCTGCCAAAAGGGGCTACTCGTTGGTCGGGTTATCGAGGGACTTGAGGAATACGAAAACACTCATAATTCTCAACCATACGATAGGCTTCCTTAAGAGTTCAAACCAAATGAAAATTCAACTCATGTTGGATATCCTCCCTAAGTATAGGTTGAAATATAAACAAAACTACAGAACCGCACCACACAAAATACTCATCAAATCTGGTGATGTATTCAAACACCGACTTGGCATCTTAAGACAATCAACGCTATTGATCTCAAAGGCGACTCACATAGTGTAGGATAACATACGTTTTCCTTAGAATTTCTTTCAGCTTAGTCCAGGATGCAATTAGAAGTAATCCACAATAATATCGGGTATACTTTTCATTATTAATATGCATCCTAGTGTGCAAGGTAGGCTTCGTCCTAGCAAACGTAAATTTATCCAAATCAAACATACGATAATGCTCAAAATAACGTTCTATATCTGTCTCCCAATTCAAACACATCGAGTTATGTTTGCCATTGAAACAGCAAGTTATAATGCCATAATAATGCAATTCGTGTTGTTGATGTGAGTTTGGATAATAAATATTTGAAGAATTATCTCTCATATGATCATAACTGAATCGACTGGACAAATATATGCCCATAGTGATATCGAAAATACACAATAAAAATGAACAAAATACGAATCAATAAAATATTCTAACATAATGTAAGAAAATTATAGTACCAATTGGATGCAGGACAAATATAAAACAGATGCATACTAAAGATCAACAAATTTAGATGATAAAATTATCAAAACTAAATATAAATATTTTCTAAATTTAATTATAAGATAAATTAAGATAAATTCAAATCCCACAAACTAAAGCAATTTAAAATTTAAATAAATTTAGGTCAATAGTAAATAAAAATTACCAAACAAATTTAAGTGTCACTCAAATTCAATAAATAACATAAAATCCTTCAAAAATTATACTATGTTTCTCACCTAAGGTGTCTCTGCCCTTACCTTCCAGGTATCGATCCCTCCCGAATCCCTAACAAATCCGTTCCAAGGTCACTTGCATCCAAAGCAAATTTCATTCATTCATTAATCCATCAAAATATGCACAAACTTTGACCTATTTATAGGTAAATAAACTTAAAAAAAAAAATGATTACGATTCTAGATAGTTATTTAAATATAATAATTCTAACTAATTTAAATTAATTAAATTTATCCATTTAAACAGTGTTATTCAATATGACCAAATCAATTGGATAAACTAATTTGGATAAACCAACCAATTCAAATAAAAGATATATATATTTAAATAATCTACATTGTCCATAAAAAAATATGCTATGAGATCCGATCTGAACCATCTATCATTTAGATGCCCCCATCATATACACTACATTCTAGCCCAGATGTGGGTGAGGACCAAACTAACCTGCAAGAATCACCAGCAAAGGATCTTTTAGCAGCATCAGCTTCCTCTTTCCTGTTTATAGGAAGGACAAAAGGATCACGATGTGAAAGAGCTGCAGCAATCGTTAATGCTGGATTTAGGCACTGGAATATAGATCCCATGAGCAACATCTTTCCAATATTGGGGTCTAAAGGCAGTGTACAAAGATGGGAGCCTGTGTAGATTGCATTGAGTCAAGTTTATTACTTTTAAGAAATGAAGCCAAAAAAGAACTTTAGACCTACGTTATAAAGCCTGCAAGCGTACCAAGCGGAGTGAGATCTTCTCTTTCATCTAATGCCCCAATAGTCTTTAGAAGTTCGAGTGCATTATTAACTGCAAGTGGATCTGGCGGCTGAAGTGCCTTAGCTAAAAATGTGGCTACTGCTCCAAGTTGTAAGCTTTTGATATTTAGGCATAGCTCTTGCAGAGGGGTTCGAAGAATTTCTGGTAACTGATATTGGGGCATCGCATCATGGATTATTTTTGGATAAAGCCTATAAGAGACTCCAGGTTGAACACGGCCCGCACGACCTCTCCTCTGTATATGTAGCATATCCTTGCATCATCAAATACACAACTCTCATGAAATAACTAGTCGTATAATAGGCTCACTTTACCTGGTGGGCTGAAGCTTTTGATATCCATGATGGTAACAGACAAGCCAGCTTATTGAGAGCATCATAACTGGTTTCCTTTGCCTTTCCACAATCTATCACATAGACAATGTCATCTATGGTGATACTACTCTCTGCTATATTTGTTGCAAGAACAATCTTTCTGCATATTATGCAACATATAGTCATTATTCAAAAAACTGGGCAGACCCTAACAAATTTTCAATTTTAACAAGGAACATTTATGAGGTGGATAACAAATTCATCAAATGGAAAGAGGTAAGTGATGCTCTAAGCAACAAAATCAGGAAACCTTTCCTTATCAATTAGCAGAAAACACAAAGCTTTATGATATATAATATAACAAAAATACTCTAATACCAAGTTGATGTTGAACAAGTAAAGGGAAATGGGGGCAAATAAAAGAAAGAGGAGAAGATTCGGAAAAAAAAGAAAGAACACCAAAAGAAAGAGGAGATAACTAGAAGAAAATTTTCTTCATTAATCAAAATCTACTCATTTCAAAAACATGAGGTTTATTATAGTATTCTATCCCCTAACTAACTAGAAAAACTAAAAAATTAATAAAACAAAATATACGAATAATTTTAATAACTAACCTCCAAATATTTTAATTTTAATAAAAATAAAGACTACAAATATAAATTGAAACAAATAATTCAGGGGCATTTATATACATGTCACTAAAAAATTTAATATTACACCCTTACTCGAATACATTGCACTTCATAGTTCAAATTTTATAAAAAGAGTGACATGTAAGTAATATTCAATATTTTTTGTTGCATGTAGATAATTGTCTAGATAATTATCCCAATAATTAAATAATTAAATTCTAATATCGTGTTATCTAGATCTAGTTAATGTTTCAGCTTTATCTTGATTTGCACCAATCTCCTCTTTGAAAAAAATGACTCCGTTAATTAGGCATATCAACACATGTGGACCGAATATACTAAACAACCATTTCCTAAATATTTCCGTACCTTCTCAAAATCTGTTGAAGTCACGTACACATTTAGCAATGGGTGCCAAAATGGCTGAATTGTGATGATTTAGGAGGTCATGCATAGATTTACCACAATAGAACATAACCAGACCTTGTAAGAATAAATGACAAGATTTATAAAACTATACACAATTACAATTGAGATATTGGCATGAATAATAACAGCAACCATAGTTACACAGAGAAACATAAACAAGACATGAAATTGCCAAATAACAAAATTTAGAATGTTTTTAAGTATTACACTGAAACAGTTGATTTGAAAGCATGCGGTAAACCTAACTAATCAATTTTAACAAGAACATCTCAATATTATATTTTTTCTTCCATTTTCTAATAAATAACTAAAACAAACAAAGAACCACCATTTTTTCTTTTCTTTGAAAAAAATTAAATTAAAACTTAAATAATTTGCTAAACTAAACTAATCAAATTAATAAAAAACCTAAATTTCAATGTAAAAGAAAATAACCTAATACATGCAGTTTGAGTTTCCAAAGTTAAGTCCGAGCTCAAGAATGAATTTGGGCTTGCCCAATCACAATAGACGAGATAAAAGTAGAGGTCATGGCCAAATCGAGTATGACCTTGAAGGTAATCGCACAAATCACTCTCTCCTAATATATGTTTTTTTTAAATAATCTAAAATCTGAAACAATGACATTGAAATAATTATAACAATTCTATGATACACAAGGCAAATGAAATTTGCTAAATTAACAAGCAAACCAATATCGAAATATATAACTTAAAGTTCAAACAAAGATAAAATCCAGTTTATAACACACATACAGATTCATAATAAACTTCAAATAAGAAAGCTAAGAAAATTGTCCAATCTACAAACGTCGCCACTAGCCTCCGCCTCATGCTCAATTCCAATTCCTTCATGTCTTCAACAACCCAAGAAACTATTAGCGAATCGCAAGCTGTTGGATTCAAGGTTTTGTCAGCATCCCCGACACCTAAGGGATTGACTTCAACAGCACCAACACTAACTCTAGAAGCTACTCTTGCTCTTACTGAAATTCCAAAGCCGCCGGATCATCTTATGAAGGCATTTCAGGACAGGCGTCCACCACTATTGAAAGGAATGGTTGACTCGTATAGTCGTATAAGGCTGAAAATTGGTTTGTTTGCACATAAAAGATTTTCTAGAGTATAAACTGTTTAAAGGATAAAAAATTTGCCTTAGCTACTCAACAGGGATGTTAAATCTCGAAGGTAAAGGTGTATGAGACATCCAAGAAGGGTGACATCCTTAGGCAAATCTTACATCGACAAAGTATGAAAGAAATGCCTGGTATATATGAAAATACACTCTTAACCTGGTAGACACATTTTAAAACTGTAGGTATATATATGGTGTGTTGGACTATTATATATGATATTAAAATAGCTCCAGCCTATTAGGAAATAGCAGAGAAAATCTCAATAAGGACGGTGAATCCCAAAAGGGGAGTGTATGTGACATTCAAGAAGGATGACATCCTTAGGCAAATCTCATAAGCAAAGCAGGGGAGAGATACTGAGTATATATGAGAACACACCCTTATACCCTTAGACGTGGTTTAAAAACATGAGGCCTATTGGGCCAAAGCGGACAATATCTACGATGAGTGAACTGTTACAAATCACTTGTAGTAAGTGTGAAAGAGGAAATATGCAATATACAGAATGATAAGCTGCGGTGACTGTGAAAGAGAATGTGCAAGAAGTGGGGGTCAGTCAAACAGTGCAAAGGCACTGATGCGTGCAGCAGATTTCTTTGCTTCTCTACAATCACATGTAGATGGCACTACATGTTTCTCAAACTGGAACCATTTATTGATAAGCATGGCAAGGGGTCTACAATGTTGTGGGGATGTAATTCAATGAGATGCTTATAGATACAGACAAGGCATGCCAATATGACAACTTCTCAAATTACAGAACAAAGATATGATAAAATACATTGACTAATAAAATAATTAAATGATAAATATCTATTTAATAGTGTAATTTACCTTACCTTATTTTTAGTATTATAGAAGCACACAGGAAACATGAACATGACAGGGATTCAACACGATACAATATGATGAGATATACAGAGGTGTCTGTGCTATCATGCTGTGAAGACATTGGTAAAGAACATGATAGGCGTAGGGAGCATGGACGTGAATCATGAGATTCATTGGAAGGATGGAGCTTGACTGGTGGTATGGGCTTCGCGGCATAGTGGATGAGGTTGTGCACAGTAGGTCATATAATGGTGGCTGAAGAAGCCAGCAAGAATTCCCGACTTGAGCTTGCACATCATGGGCAACCACCCTGTGCAATGCGTGAGACTATTGCGGAGGTGGAGCAGTGCTGCATATAAGGGACTGACGACAACTTTGGGAATGTCATGGCACAAGCAAGCCTAGCATGTTGGCAATGCAACTAGAAAGCAGATAGAGCGAGTGCAACTTGTGAAATTCATAGGAGGTTAAAGGAAGGCAACAAGATCAGAATTTTTTTTTATCTTAGTGTTATTGAACGATTCCAACCCAAAGTCAACCCTACCCTTCCTTTGATCGGAACATCATCTTCTAACATGAATCTAGGTTTATACTCACCACAATTTTTATTCTATAAATTGTGACTATCACAGTAACAAGCGTACTTGTGATATATACCACCCCAATTACATAACAATTTGAAATAAAAAGTCAAAAAGAATAAGCTAAATACACCTAGTGTAAACAAGAAATATATTGGCAAAGCATTAAAACAACTCCAAAGTTGTCATCAAATCAAATTTACAATGAACTAATATAGTAATGGTCTATTAAATCAAATCATCCTATATTTGATCATTCAATGATGTAAGGGAATTAAAGGAAATTTTCCTAACTTTTAATCAATGCAAACCTACACATCTAAATGAGAAAATTAACTAAGATGCCATGTGATAAAGCTTCACACAAGGGATTGAAGGGGAAGTTGTCTTAGATTATGCAAGTTCTAATATCCGTAGTTAAGCATAGAATTCACATACAACTTAAGACAATAATTTGATAACAATTGAGGTAAATTCTCAGGTAGAGCTTCTAGGAAATAAACCCCTAAATTGTTAGGCTAGAATAGCACATGAACACATACAAATTGGAACTAAACAAGCATGTCATAATCTCATACATAAATTATCTCCCTTCATATAAAACTATGATGCAGGTATACCAATAGAAGAAAGCAACAGATGAAAGTATGCTATATCAACTCAAGCAAGGGTGCAAATGGTGATGCAAAACTAAAATCGGTGAACATCAATACTAGAGATATCAAAATAGGGACTGATTCAATGATTCTAGGTGATGTAGGTGGATAACACGGAGAACAATCAAAATTTGTCATATAGTCAACTCAGGTCCTCAACCAGTTGCACGAAATAGTCAACTCGTTGAAATGAGTCATATAGCTAGCCATTGAGCTAGTGCCTCGTCGAATTGAAGAGACCACATCTAACATTTGATCCCTATAAGTGAAGAGAAGATATTTCTCTCTCATCATTTTCCTCGTCTCATCCCATGATCTAATGGGAGCATGACCAGATTACTGAAGCTATCACTCGAGATTGACCTAGTATGTCTTGACAGAGCCAAAGAATATCCTGTGATCGAATCTCACATTTCTATCTTCCGACATCGCAACTCAATTGAAATAGAGGTTCATGTCAGCGAGCCAATTCGTGAAGAGCTTTGGATCCATCTAACCGTCGAAGGTGGGTGATTCAATCTTCACTTGCTTGGTGCCCTCGAAATCATCCAATGGGTTGAGTGTCAGATCCATCTCATTACACCTGATTCTTCAAGGGACCCGTAGTCGCAGTTTGGGTCATTTGGTGCTTGGCGTTGGGGTGGTGGAGCTCGTTGTGGTCTAAATTGCGCGATCGGACCGGAGAATGCACCCTCAGTATGATACAGTTGTCCTCGAGATGCGTGATATTGTTTTGCCCAACAATACGACCTCCTAACCACAGGTTATCGACCAAAGTCAACATCGACTTGAGGAAAGTGAGGCCTCGAGGCATCCTCCACTATAGATGTAGTGAGTGGTCGAGAGCTAGTAGAGACTATTTAAGCGTGGGGCTCGGCCTCACTCTTGATCCCATCAGCATCCAAATCTGTATGAACAAAGATATGCCTGTGAGGGTAAGAGGACACCTCAAGGGCATCCATCCTAGTTAGTTCAATTTAAAAGGCATTCATTTCTTGTACATCGACTCTTAATTGGAAGAGGATAATATCCCGTCGCTCATCTGTCAGCATCTCCTAGTAAGATTTACCACTTCGGGTTGTCATGGTTACAACCCACAAAATTTGAGTTCAAAACCCAATCTAAGTTGAGTGATTCTTAAGTGTAAGGGGTGAAAATGGACCAGAACACAATGCTGGAAGACTCAAAAAATAATACATAAATGAGTAGAATGAATGCTAAGGACTAAGATGCAAAGTTGAAAGAACTATGGACCAACATAATCCCGAACCAAAATTGAAGGCACCAAAAATCCGAAACCAGTTTTTAATTGTGCCAAAATATTTCTAGAATAGTATGATTTGTCTAGAAATTAACAAAATGACCAAAAGTGTGAAAAATTTAGGAAGCTAACCCTCCTTGAATTTTCAAAATTATCCGGAACATACAAAAATTCTAAAACAACCGTGTTTTAAAAGTTTTAAAATAACTATGTTCAGAAAATAGCTAATGCAAATCAACCTAATTTAGCACAAAACAAGATCGATAAAGGTTTAGAAACCATAACTTGCTTTGATACCAAACTTAGTGTAGGGAATTATGGAAATTTTTCCTAACTTCTAATCAATGCAAACCTACACAAATTATCTAAAGATGTCATGTGAAAGAGCTTCACATAAACAATTGAAGGGAAAGTTAGCCTAGATTATGTATAGTGTTCACATACAACTAGCCATTAATTTAATAACAATTGTGGTAAAGTAAAGCTACTAGGATGTAAACCCCTAAATTATTAGGCTAGATTAGCATATGAACGCAAACAAATTGGAAGTAAACATGCATGCCATAATCCCATACATAAATTATCTTCCTTCATATCACAAGCAAGTAGAACAATAAAACCATGATAGAGGTATAGAAATAGAAGAAAACATAGATGAAATTGTGCTATATCAACTCAAGAGTATCGCACTAATCCGCTAGGTTGGCATTGTACCGACCTATAGGATTCCACATGGCGACCGATCAGTGATGACGATGAAGGTGCGACTGACCTCCGTGGCGACAGCAGTTAACCTCCGCAACAACAACAGAAGGAGGGGAGACACTGGTGGCATCCTATGCCAGGGCTCGCACCTTCCATTCTTTGTCCACAGCGACTAGATGGAAGGATGATAGCAACGACGAATGGACCTTGTAACAATAGTGGATGAATGGGGGAAAGAAGGAGTGTCGACGCCTCCACTACCACGGCCTTGCACCCTAGATTCCTTGTCGGCAACGTCAACTGGCAACTACAGCAGCTAGGGTGGCCGGTCGATGGGACAATAGATGTCAGTGATGGAGGGGTCGATAGCCTTCATGGGGATCTCACTTTTCAATCAATTCACGATAAAGCTTTAAGATTCTAATCTCCCTCTTTCTATAAATAGGAAATGTCAAGCCATCCCAACTAATAATCTCTAGCAAACTTAATCCTCACTATATATTAAGAGCCACTACATCAAGTCCATCCATTTAAAATCAAGTTAATCCCATGAATGAATAAATGACAGAAGAATCTTGGGCCAATTTTGGCTCAAGTTTGAAAAATGAGCACAAACTAGAATACAAAACTCTCGTTCCAACGCAATTTAATCTAATTACACCCATCACTGTCCCAAGCCCAATCACAAAGACAAAAGTGATAATCTCACAAAATAAACTATATATTTATAGTATCTATATACACGAAAGGATAGAATGAGAAATGAGTATATCCGAAAGAAGACAAACTTAGAGAAAGTCGGCTTAGATGGTTTGGACATCTAAATCGTAGGCCGATTGAAGCTCCAGTTAGAAAAATTGAGTTATTGGATTTTGCCCATGTACAAAGAGGAAGAGGGAGACCAAAGAAGACATGGTAAGAAACTATAAGGAGTGATTTTAGTTATTTAGATTTAGATAAGAATTTGGTAACTGATAGAGCGCAATGAAAACAAAGAATTCATATAGCCGACCCCACCTAGTGGGATTAAGGCTTGGTTGTTGTTGTTGTTGTTATAGTATCTATATATAAACAAGAGTGTGGGAAATAAATAAATAAGATGATTAGAACGATATCGTGCCCAAGCTAAATAAGCTGTGTCCCCACCAATTCTTTGAAGGAGGGGAGAACTAGGCCCAATTGAGCATAGGTCAACCAATTCGTGTCTCTAGTGAATCAAACCAATTTGTTGTAGTTCTCTCTGAATCTCCTAAAAAGGTAAAATCTCCATTGGAAAAAAAATACCACTAAACTGAAAGACTGAAAATTATATACTTAACACTTTATTCAATTAGCTCTGTGATAAGTATAAAAGTGAATTTGATTGGGGACTAGCCAAGAAACATTAACTTGGTGAATTAAACCTTGTCCAACTCAATGAAGTTATAGTGAACAAAATAACATTCAAATTTACTTTCCCACTCTTTATATATGACAACGAATCCAAACCACCTAAAATAAAAGGTATCAGCTAATGTTTTATCTAAGGATGATGGCTTCCAAAGCCAGACTGTATAATCCAATCTAGCCATAATATCAACCATTAAGGTCTTCCATGCAGTATCCATTCTAAAAGTAGAGTGTAATTGAGTAACAAAAAATACTCAGAAGCAAAATATCAAATCAGCTCTAAAACTGTAATCAAATTAAATATCATTCACACTTCATCCCGCATCATTCTCTCACATGAAGGGATCCCACAACAACAATTATATTGTAAGTCCCCATTCCTTTATTGTTTTCCTTTTTAGCCAACCTGCACCTTTTGACAATCAATTTTTATTATATCTATGCCTCTTGTATGAAGACATTATTGATGGACACATTTATCAATCTTTCAATTGATGCATCTCTGTTGGCTCCAACTATCAAAATAAGAAAATAACCTGATAAAAAAACTGCGCAAAAGGTAACATAGTTATGAAATTTCTATCTGGACTTTCCATCCAATACATGTTTCATAGGTAACAGTGCTCTCTCGACAAATCTGTCTGCTTTATCCTTTTTGATGAAACTCCCCCTCATGATAATCTTGCACTCACATTACAAATACTCTCCTAAATGTCAACGGCAAATGATAAAAGCTGTATAAGATTCATGGACATAAAGGACAGGACATCACAACTCACAAGATGACCATCTGTGAGCCTACTCATTAGAGCTTAGATTGATATTTAGATAAAATAACGGCAGAGTTCTTGTGTAAGATAGATGTAAAAGATGGATAATGAGCAGGAACAGGAAAAGATCTACAGGGTCATTAAGCAAAGCCAGAACTCATAAGATGCAATTTCATTTAGTGAGAGGGTCCCAGTAACCTGTAGTTTAGGAGTAAATGGTGAAACTAGTCATGCCCAGTATGCTAATTTAACACGACAGATTAGGAAAGTGATGGCCCAGGATTACCAACGAAAAGTAGTTTCCAATCAAATATATAGATCTTGGAACACACACCTTGAATTTAGCTTCACAAAGTAGGATTTCCAGAAAGAATCAATTCTTCTGCAATTAAATTTAAACCACCTCACACAGCTAGCCTCCCGCAATTAATGTAGCTAACACCTAATCAGTTTTGCAATCAAATAAAGCTAAATTTCAGTTAGTGGCAACTCAAATTCACCAGAAACACAATATCCAAATTCATTCAGCCTCAGAACAAGCCTCCCAAAAAATAGAAAAATTGAAGTAATTTGGTTTGATTATAACTGGCTAAGCTTAACCACATTTTCAAACACACTACAAATTATTTTAAGCCGAGATGAGAACAGAAGGCCAAATATAGTGCAGTCAGAAGATGCAAAACTTCAAGAAAATCCTAAGAAGATATTTGGTTCAATGCTACTAGATGTTCGTGTTATTTAAAATTAATATTATTTAGATGTTTGTATTATCTCTAAATTGTTATTTTCAATGTTATTATATTAAAAAGTGGCAATAGAAAAATTAATCCAACAACGTCACAATAACATTAAACAAAACATCCCTCTAAAACCAATACCATGTCTATGATAGCTTATCTACCTGATAATTCTTTTTATTTTTTGGAAGATCTGCTTGATACTTCGTGGAACGCTTAATATCAGAAGATAGCATTTACCTGATATTACTCGGAGGTCTTTCAAATATTTCACTCTGATTAACAGTTGGCATAGAACCATGCAATGGAAGAACTAAAAATTTGCTAGGATTGCCAAGGAAAGTGTTTGCTTTAATCTTGTCAAGCAGTTTTGATATCTCATCCCAGCCTGTAAGGAACACAAGGATTGCTCCATCACCTTCATGACGACAGATGTATTCAACTGTTGCTTCCACCTTAAGATCAAAAACCCAAAAAACAAAGCAGAGTGTTTTATATAGTAAGTAGCGACTATGTAGATGGCATCCAGGTTGAAGCTTCAAAAAGAATACATGTTGGAACAATGTAATCTCTGTAGTATAAGTTAAATAAACTTATTGTTTAAGCAAATGTTTCCAAGATGATGCATTACCACGGTAATTCATGTGATAATGGTATTCTCATCTGTGCATATGCTTGTCACACAGATCTAACAAAAAAAATGGATTTAGTCATCAACTTACAAGACCTAAATCAAGCTGAGAACCAGACCATGCATCAAGAGATTGCCTTGTGGAGATACTGTAGTTCTTATAATGAACGTCAATGTCAATGTCCTAAATTTTGGACAGAAAAGAAATTTAGTCTTGACAAATATAAAAGGTCAGTAAAATAAATAGATGTGTCAAACTGCATAATACTTTTTAATGAGTAAAACTACACATCCCCAATAAATGACCCTAAACTTTGAATCCAAATAGGATTCCTATGTGGCAATGGTGAGATATAGGCAAAAAATATAACTATTGTCTATGTGACACTATTGCCACATAGGTGCCACAAAAGAATCCTAGTTGAATTTAAAGTTTGAGGTCACTTATGAGGGCTACAAAACATTTCTCCTTTGTTTTAATCCACATTAGAATTCTGCGACAATCAGGTTTTGAAGCCATACTAAGCTTTCAGGCCTTACCTCAAACATTTCAGTCAAAGGGTCATTTTTGGTCATTGCCTGTTTTCTTCTTCTTCTAGAATTTCCTTGATAGTTTTCAAACTCCGTAATAATCTTGTAACGATTTTTCTCCAAGATATCTTCAAGGAAAAATTCTGCAACAGGAAAAGTAAAGCCCTACAAAATATGAAGCAATGAGATCAACATGAGACAAGAACTGAGGAAGAGATAAAAGTTCTTTTAACTTAATGTATCAAAGAGATGTCAGGGTACCGGTATATGAATCACAGGTGCATTCCCAAAATATTTGGAAAAGAGATCAGCATTTATAGTGGCACTCATTAATATTACTCGAAGATCTGGACGCCTAGGAAGAAGATCACGCAAAATAATGATGAGAAAATCCTCATTCATGCCTCTTTCATGAATTTCATCAACAAGGAGATGACTGACCCCTTTTAAATCAGGCTCTTGAACCTATCGTCAAAACCCAATACAAAAATCAAGATGTTGCCAGACATGAGAATAGCAGAAGTTTTCAAAGGTCTTAGATAGTAAAATACTCAAGAAGGATGAGAAAATAACAGATGAAGAAAAAGAAAGCCTAGGTCTCATTTATGTGAATACAAGCAAAAACTAGTATCAATACCAATCTTCGAAGAAACACTCCAGTTGTACAAAAGAGAAGTCGAGTATGATCAGAACGCTTAGATTCTAGACGGATCTGGTAACCAACTGTTTCCCCAATATGCTCGCCCCTTTCAGAAGCAATTCTAGTTGCAACAGATATAGCAGATATACGACGGGGTTGAGTACATATTATGTTGCAATCTGCTCCACGGTAGTTCTCTATTTCCTCCTCCAGTATATATTGCGGTAGCTGCGTAGTTTTGCCACATCCAGTCTCACCAGAAACAACTAGCACCTAGCCCAAAGAAATAACAAGGTGAGAATGTTTAGAACAAGAATGGAATCTACTAGACCATCTAAACACTTTGATTAGGCATAGCATCTTGGTAAAACTAAATAGTGCATAGATATATCCTAACTGTATGCAGCACCAAGGAACTTTCTCGTGTTTGATTTCCTATAAGTTAGGCATCACGTGAACAAGAAAATCATGTTAGAAGCATCACAACTAGATCAAAAGCATACCTCAGTAAGCTTACTAATATAAATAATTGTGCAAGTGAAGAATTATGGCAAAACATGAAAATCATTGAACAAAAAGTGTACTATAATGGTTTGTAGATAAGTAACTTCGCTTCTCATAGTCATTTAATAACCAAGACAATTACTAGAGTAGAAACTTGCAAAGTTCTTTCCATTAAATGTTAGTCATGGAGTCAATAAAAAAAATGTTAAGACATGTAGCCTCTGTCTCTAAAGTCAATCATTAAACAGTTAATCTCAAACTACGGCATTTCATATTCTAGAAATCAGAACATAGAATATGCCATCTTTAGCTACGTGATTACATATCAAAAGCAAACCCCAAATAAGTGGGGCAAGGCCATTGATGATGATGATATCAAAGGATGAATTGTCCACAAATACAAATGCTTCAAATTATTGGCATAATCTTATTTTAACATTATAACAGATCACTTATTATCGGCATAAACTTTGGCTTGAAAAAATTCCATTCTATTTGGGTGACATTATATTATAGGAAGTATTTATGTCATAATCTAAATGTGCAGGGGGGTATGTGAATGTAGATATATGCACATAACCAAATACAAATCTCTACTGGGCTGTTAACTGATGCAAATTCAGTAACATTCAATCAACAGAAAATGGCAAAAGTACCTGGTTGCTGGCCACAGATTTCAAGAAATCAACTTTTAGCTTGTAGGCTGGTAGCTTTTCTCTAAATGACCGCATTTCTTTTGCACTGGCAGTCCCCTGAGAGAACCACAGAAACTGTTAAGAGGACGATAAGGAGTCACACGATATACAACCTAACAAGATGTCCTTTTTTCTATCAAAAAAAAAAAAAAAAAACGAGATGTCCTTTTACTCTTTGACTGGGTTTTGGGCTAAATAAGCACATGTTATTAACCATAAGTACCTTCTTAGCATTTTGCAGGTCTCTAAGTTGCGCATTAATTTTTTTCTTAGTAGCGTCAAATTGCCTTTCTTTGGTGGGTAGAATATCAGAAGCAACAATATCAGATAAAGAATGTTTTGTTGGGTTTGATGTGCTGCAGGAATCGTTTATGTTTAAAGTTTCCTTTGATCTTGATAAAAGATTTTCAACTCTTCTCTCAGTCTCTCTAGACATCACAATCTGCAACAGAGAAAATTAAAGAATAAAAATAAAAGATAAAAGATAAAAGATAAAAGATAATAATATCTACTGCTTGAGCATGCGCAGGTTGCTATCCTACCTCTTTCTGAGTTGAACCATGTTGCTCATCAAGATCTACACGGTAATCTGGCAATGGAACTTTGCTAAAAACTAGTGTCTTCCCCTTGTTATAAGAATGGCTTTCTTAGCACAAAACAGAAAATTAGTCAAATGAACTTTATTCACACTTGATGCAATGCAATGTTATCATATGCACCCCTAGCAAGATGCTAAGGCACAATATTTATTGATTTTGTATGTGGAAGGATGAGATGAGAAGACCAGAAGAAGAGGGAGAACACAAGAAAAATAAGGAAGAAGTGGAGCAGAATGATGAGAAAGCTAGTAACATAATCTTATCCATTCATCAAAAGCTACATACTATAAATTCTTAGGGCTTTATTTGTAGTTCCAGCAGCTAACAAAATAATAAAAAAATCACAAATAGTTATAATAAAGTAACAAACAGTCGTTCACTCTCAAAATCCAAAAATTAAATATGATAGATACTATATATAAAATCTAAAAAGCTGTTGATCACCTCTAACAATTATATTATTACATTCTTCTTTGAATGTCTAGATCCACATATTGTCTTCCGCTTGAAAGGACCTTAACTCCATCAAGTGGCATCCAAATAAAGCTCAAGAAGATTTCAATCTAAACTTTAGATTCTTACTTTGTGATCCAAATGATATCAATACAACGTAAAGCTTCATGGAAGAGCGAGACTAGACCAAAAAGAAGGCTCAAATGCATCTAATACACAATTAAAACAAGATTTATATTTAGATAATCAAATAATTTAAACAAATTTACTAAGCCCAAATTTTTGAAGGATAGAAAGTGGAAAATGTCTTGAAAAGAGAACAATTAGATTGCACAAGCAAGAAATATGCTTTCAAGGTATACTCAAAAAACTTGTTGGATGAAGAAATCAAAATGTTGAATGTGTGCCTCCATGGGTGTAACTGCCCATGCCAAAATTTATCAAGAGTAGAACCAAACTTGGTTTCCTTGTTATACTCTACGCCTTCCACAGCAAGATTTTATTATTACAAGTCCAAACCTCAAAAGTATAAATGTCTCTTATTCTATCTGTAAATAAGTCTCAACTAGGTCAATATAGTATTGATTTACAACATTCAACCTATCATTCTTTATTAATGAAACCTTTTCTTCCTCATGAATCTACTTGATGCATGTCTACTTGTACTCAAAAAACATAATTTTATAGAAATCCTCATTTTGGTTGATTTATTCATCCTTACAATTTGTCAATTTCAATAGCTTTAGTCCTTGTCTATTTTTCAGAATCCATGTCAACCTATATCACTTTCACTCATACTTCTTCATGGTTCATGAAAAAAATAGGATTTCAATAACAAGTTGATGAAGAATCACAAATTTCGAAAAAGAAAAATAATATAAAAGCAAGCATTATCCTAAACAAAATTGTATGACTTTCCCAAATTTTCCTCTCCATTTTCAACCTCCAACACAACATCATAATATTGGCAGATAAATTTTGTATCTACTCGAATCATTAACTAATTCTTGCAAGGCTGCAAACAGTTGTCAGCTTTCACATAAACTTAAGCCATTGTGGGCGCTGCAACAAGATAATCATCATAATAGATACTTCCATTCTTATTCAATTGCTATAATTATTGTTAAATATGATCAAACTTTTCACACAATCATCCTAAAATATTCTCATATCATCTTGAGATGTTTTCAAGTAACAACAGAATTTCGTGATGCATTCATAATTGAATTGATCCATATTAAGAAAACAACTCAAATTTTCATCATCTTCTATAGTATTTTTTTCCTTTTTTTTTCGATTTATTTCATGGAACATTCATGTCATAATGAGAAGATGATTGATATGATGCTTATAGAGTTTCATCTTTTTTTAATCATGAACAAAAATGACACTTTTTTTCACCAATATATGTTGTGAGTTTAACTTTGAGATGACAAGTTGATATGCTAGATCCTGGACTTAGTACTGTGTTAAAAACCATAATAATATGCATCAAAATATTGTTACAAAGAAAAATAAAATTTCTCATAATATAATTTATAAGGGGTACCTAAAATAAAAGTTAGGTAGATTATAACTGACTTGCTGAGATAGACCCCTCTTTCCATGAGGGCTCACATGTTGAACCCTATTGATTTTAATGATCCCAATTATTTTAGTATTAGTGAATTAACTTTTTTCTTAAGTATGCTTACATGTTGATTATTTTATTAAAAACAAAGAAGTTCAACTCCAAAAGAATAAGAGCTGTTATTATTATTATTTTATTTTTATTTTCCAAAGTATTCATGTAAACATGAGTATATTTGCAAAAGTTTCTACTCGTGCTTTTTCCCTTGATTCTAGTTCAAAAAATCCTTGTTTTCACTTGTGTGTTTTGATTGGCAGCTAGGCTAGAACCTCAACAAATTAATTATTCTAAGTAATTAGAATTGGGACTATAGCTTACCCAACTAATCACTTGTAATTAAGTGATTTAAATAGGGTTTGAACCTAAACACCCAACTTACCTACTATACGTTAGTTTAGATGGAGGTTAAAACATAACATAAATCTTTCACCCCTTAACCTATTTACCGTTAGGTAAAACCTTTTTATGCTACGTGTAACAGACAAAATTGTCATTTTATTCTTTTTCCCATTGCTGCCAGATGGTGTTGATGTTTTACTTATTTTATAATTTTCCTACTAATTAGAAGCTTATTGTCATCTTGTCCCCTTATAATGAAAAGTCTAGTTGACCTCACCCACTTTTGTACCGTAGCTACTGCCATTCTACTTTGAGATAATATTGAAATATTAACTCAAGTATGGTTATGGTTAAATTAATCTTAATAGAGTGCTTCCATACCTACTTGGTGTTTGGTGTTTGGTGTTTTGATCTCCCTTGCCTTGCTGGACATTTAGCTTGTTGATTATTTTATTATGACCTGAACACTTTCACAATAGCATATTTTTTGAGAAGGCACCATTTCTTGAACCTAATGGCAAATACCTTTATTCTATTTCATTTTTTTATTTCTTTACTATTTTCCTAGAACACCTAGATGTCCCTCAATGGTTGGCTCATGTTGGAAGCTTTTCTCAGCCAACGACAACCTAGTTTTCTGTGGTTTTGTTGGTGTTGTGAACTCCTCTCTAAAAGCTCTTTAAGGCTTAGTTTAGCTAGAAAGAAAAAAATAATTTGAAAAAATTGAAGCTGTTTTGTGAAAAACATGCATGATGAAAAATAAAATTAGTTATATTAAAAATTGCGTTGCATGTGAAATAAAGATGATTGATTTATTGAGAATTTTACTATATATGAAATAAAGTGATTGTTTAATATTTGAGTTTGTGTAGAATAAGATAAAAAATAATTTTTTAACCTTTTTTTTAAAAAATTAAAAGAAGATTTGGATGCTCTCAAAGTGAAAAAAATAAAAATAAAAAAAGTGAAAAGAACTCGTTCTCATTGTTCTTCTTCTCTAGCTTCTGCAATTCTCTTGCAATGCTATTGTGCCTCAATTTTACCGTGACCTTGAGTTTTTTAGTTTTCATCTGCCCTAATTCATTGAAATTATTGGTTGTTATTTGAGTTCTTCTTTACCTCAGAAAGCACACAAGCATTATATTTACCTACACTCTTCAAACATTTTGAAATCTTGTCTTCAAATTTGCTCGACTGTAGTCTTAGCAAGTTTGCATGTGTATAGAGTTCTTCATTATAATATTTTTCTTATTTAAATTGTAATTTAAGCTACCTACTCTAACAAACTCTTTAAACATTTTTACTCCATAAGGAGGTTTAGGGCTAGAATTTGGTAGAGTAAAAATCCAAGTGTGGGTTAGGATTGCTCCAAGCAAAAACTAGTGCTGGTCAAATTTTGTCCTGATAAAAAATCTTTACTTCTTAGCTTGAAAAAAGCAAGTTGTATCTTATTTACTCGGATTTTGTCCTGATAAAAAATCTTTACTTCTTAGTTTGAAAAAAGCAAGTTGTATCTGATTTATTCAGCTTTAGTTCCAAAAAAAAGCTGAACTATAGTGTTTAATTCTCACTTGAGAAGCGTGAGTAGTGGAATAGGCGAGTTAATTGCACCACTCCACCTTATGTGTTTTTTTGCTTTAAAAATCATGAGTTACTCGCACAGCTACACCTTAACCCACCCCACTTTCACTATGTTTAATACAAGCACATGGGGCATGTGCAGGCGGAATGCTATACTTGTAAGGTGGTAATGGGAAAGAAATTCCAACCCGATGCAGGTGCAACAGTGGTTGCAGATTTAGGCTAACCTGGACTTGCCCTGCTCCAATTAGACCTGGGCACGGGCCCGGGGACCCGCCCGACCCGATCCGACCCGATCCGAAAAATTTAGGGCTTGGGTTGTGATAAAATTTTTATATTATTCTTTTAACCCGGCCCGGCCCGACCCGATCATTTTCATGATCGGGCTTGGGCATGATCATCGGGGGCCCGACCCGGCCCGACACTAAAGCTAACTTATAATTTTATAATTATGATTTTATGTTGTAGAGTTGTAATAAAATTACAAAAGTTAAATTTTTATATGGTATTTTATATGGTGCTTAAATGTTTATATTATTTCAAAATTCAAATTATATAGTAATATTGATATTTAGGATTTTTGGAGTTAAAGCTTGTTATAAAGAAAAGCATAATATTTTTTTTACTTTGAGAAGAGTTTATCATTCGGGTCGACCCGGCCCGACCCGGCCCGAGGCCATGTTGGGCTTGGTCACGTAAATTGACCCGAATGTATATGTATAAGTGTGATTTAACATACTCAATGGGTGACCCGGCCCGAGTTGACCCGACCCGAGCCCGGCCCGAGCCCGAAAGATGCCCAGGTCTAGCTCCAATGCCATCCTTATCTTGCTAAAGAGAATATGTTTATTTCTAGTTTTATATGTTCTTATCTCTCTAAGTTTCCTGAATTCATTAGATTTATGAAGCTGACATTATCTTCCCATAGTAACCATGTTAATATGTGAGATGTTAAGATTCATGCTTAGAATAATTTTTTTTTAAAAAATTATCTTGTCTCTAAACTTCCTTGAATGTGATGCATGCCATGAGTTTCTGAAATTAGTACAATGCAATTAATGTTTGGCCATAACTTCATGCTCATTACTTCGCAATTAGTATCCAGAGACTAAGAAAAATCTGAAATTATAATCCAATACAGTGCAGGGATTGAACTTCTACTAGACAAATTCGGAGTCAGTTTGCAAATTATGTTAGTTACTATTAAATTCTAGGACTTTCTCTTTTATCTTTGAGCCATTCAGGATCCATAGAGACCTGTCCTCCTAAGTAGATTTAGGATCCTGAGCACTTTTAATCAATAAAGCTCCTTATTCGAAGCATTTTCATTCAAATTGTAGTCAATAGTCAATTTGCTTCTAGCTTCATAGGAGAAATTTCTTAGATGCCCATTTTCTTGACCTCAAGGGACTAGCTGCAATATGCGTAGAGGCGATGGAGTATAGAACAGCATGGAAGATCCAATTACAGTGAGCATGAAGATGTAAACGTAGTCGATTAAATAATATAGGATAAGTTTAGGTGGTAGTTCTTGAAGGAGAAACTGCAAGGAAAATGCAATCCACAAGATGATCCTACGGATCATTTTCACACTGCCTTAGATAATTCTTCAAGAAAATGCAATGCTACCAATGACTTGGAAGCTAACAATGATTTTCACGTGCAAATGTCTTTGACCACAATCAAGCATCATAAAATTGATGCATACTGCGGTCAAGAACACAAAATCAGGTGGATCGTGCAATTATAGAGCAGAGAACAAACAAGGTACAAAAATCTACAATTAAGGAATCAATGATCAAGCAACATGATGAAGCATCAAAAAATAAAGCTATGATGCTAAATAGAAGTAGAAAACGAAAAAAAAAAAAAAAAAGAAGTAGAAAACGAAAGATTGAGGGGAGAAGACCAAATAAAGGATTTAGGGCAAAGAGAAACCAGAAGATAATTTTATCTATTCATTAAAATGATATCGAACGAATAAGATATAATTCGCAAATTCAAATTTTAACAAATTTAATTTGACAATTTATCATAACCAAGCACAAATTATTCTCCAAAATATATCTACATGATAAATCAAGAAAATTAAATCCCGCAAATTAAATTATTTTTAAATTTAATTTAATTGGATTGTTAAAAATTAGAATTTATTAATTAAATTAGTGCTTGTTGAATTAATTTCAATAGATTAGAGCTGAGATATTATGAATTAAATAGGTTTCTCCCAGGATTAACTGACAATAAAAACTAAATCAATAAAAATTTTGATCTCTCAGTTGGTTTAGTCGAATAATCCAAACAATCAAATCATGTCAATTTTATTGTATAATTAGAAATACTATAAAACTGGAGAAAAAACTTTTAGCTTGACTTGAAATTCAAGTAATCCTGAATTATACGAGTCACTTAGCCTTGGGCTAGACCTTAGGGATAACTCCAGCTCTTTCATGAATTAAAGACGATGCTTGAGGCGCAAGGCAGAAGGCTGCATGTGTCTATAAAGAGGTCACATGGGAAATTCCTCATGTCAGGTCTGTGTGCAAATGTTGGCAAATGATAGGTAGCTCAGAAAGCGTGTCATGAAAGCACTAGGGCTTGCGTGAGGTTCTCATCCACAAAATTGATTGAAACAAGCTGGTGGTGCAGCATGACTAAATGAGTTGGGAACGTGGGTGTATAGCATCAACACATAACTTTATTTGTGTAAGTTGTGAAATAAAGTTTATTTTTAAATTTTTTATTTTCAAATTTTGATGAGACTGTAGCAAAAAAATAAAAATATATAAAAGAAGAATACATTGGTGCAGAGTTCGAAGGTGCTGCTTGTGTAAATAGCAATGCATACTTACAAGTGAAGACCATGTTGGTGAGCCATCTCTTCAAGAGTATGCTTCCCTTCATTTCCAAAATTTTTTTTAACAATCAGCTCCTGCTGACCACCATCTTTTAACTGCTTCATTTCAGTCTGCCATTCTTTTGGATCAAATTTTTCTACCTGAACATAGAAACAAAGAAATTTTCACTTGCAATTCATAAATACAGAGTAAAAGCACCAAATCAAAGTCTCTAGTTGTATAGCATACCAAAAGCAAATAATCCCACAAAAGACAAAAAAGAAACAGGAAGAGGGCATTTCATACAATGACAAGATATTCCACCAATGTAATAAGAAAAGACGAAGAACAAATTAAAAGTTACTCAGAGTTTTGAACACAGATATTTCATAAATTGAAGTCAGCACCATATATGAAACACTAAGTAAGAGCATATGAAGAAAAGGAGAAATTGTTGGCAAGAGCTTGATGATTATGTTATGATAATAAGAGATTTTACGAGATCAGCATGGTTACTGACTTTAACATTCCCTCCCCAGCAAATTGACCACATGTTCTTCTCTTAACACCAAGTTGGGTGAGAGTAAAACTAGGATGGGTCCACATGTTGCATTGCCTCAAGGGTTTAAAGTTTCGGGACTAAGGTTTACGTTTTAGGCCCTGTTTGTCTAGAAGTTTAAAATTAACCTGGTTTAATTTTAACCAGGCATATCACATCACACATAAAATTTAATATTAAAAATTAAATTTATTTCACATCCTACACATATTACTAAAATAATAACTAACTTATATCACATCCCTCACATATTCCAACATAAAAACTAATTTTATATCACATCCCTCACATATCCCAACATAATAACTAACTTTATTTCACATCATTCATAACTTTCAATAAAAAAATATCTCTATCCAAATTTAATTTTAACCTTCTTAAATTTAACCTTACAAACAAACACACCCTTAGAGTTAAAGAATCTGGGTAAGGTTTAGGGTTTAGGATTGAGAATATCTCTTCCATTTATAATCCATAATAGCAATGAAGATGAAAAGAACTCTGTTCCGAGTTTTATGTTAGAGGACTACTGAAAAGACCTATGCTTGTATATCATGTCTTAGCATGTTCCATCATGAATAAAACTAGTGATGCAGACAAATTGACATGGGACTTAATAAACTTCGCATATGATTAAATTAAAAATCTTTCACTAAGATAAAACCCATGGCTTCTTTTAGATTTTTATGAAAAGGCCCCATAATATGCATCCTTTCTACAACTGTGAAGGCCAAAAAAAAAGTTCATTTAAATAGAAAAATGATATCCATGGGGCTTAATAAACTCTTGGCAGTTGTATCACTTGTATGGTAGTAGCACATCTACAAACTCAATTTGGGGATAACCATCCTCTGATCAAGATTTATTATTATATTAAGTATAATGATACAAACTCAATTTTGGGATATACTCATTTCTCTTGTGTAGTTGTATCACTTGTATGCTTCTTTCTTGTTGATAAAACTAAAAAAGGAATTAAAGCGAAACTCGAGCTTTAGAGGAATACTTTAGAATCTATACGTTTTCATTTCAGTAGATCAAAAATTAAATATATGAAATGCACATTTAGTCAAGAAAGAAGCACTTATATTGGTGATATAATAATTGGTAATCAAATTGTCGAGAAGATTGAGTGCTTTAGATACCTTAGATCAATCATACAAAATAATGCTGAAATAGATAATGGCGTTATTAGTAGAATCTAAGCAAGATGGATAAAACAGAGAAATACTTCTGGTGTGTAAATGTTGTAAGACCAGCAATAATATATAGTGCTAAATGTTAGCATTTAAAGAAAAAATATATAAATAAAATAAATATTGCAAAAATGAGAATGCCAAGATGAATGTGTAGATATACATGAAACGATAAAATGAGAAATGAGTATATCTGTGAGAAAATTGGTGTTGCACCAATTGAGCTTAGAAAAATCCAGCTTAGATGGTTTGAACATATAAATCGTAAGTCGATTGAAGCTCTAATCAGAAAAAATGAGTTATTAGATTGTTCCCATATTCAAAGTAAAAGAGAAAGACCAAAGAAGATATGACAAGAAATTATAAGGAGTGATCTTACTCATTTAGACCTAGATAAAGATTTGTTAATTAATAAAGTACAATGAAAACAACGAATTCATGTAGTCGACCCCACCTAGTGGGATTAAAGCTTGGTTGTTGTTGTTGTTGTTGTTGTAAGTATAGCGATACAAACAAAACTCCCTTCCTTAAAGATGACCACTTGAAAAGCAAATGATAAGGACTTAAAATGACCCTATCTAATTTGTTTAAAAAGCTTAACTGAAACTTTATGTGACTTGAGGAAGATGTATTGCCAAATGCCTTTATCGACTTAAGCAGCTTAACATTTTAAAGTTAAGCCATAAAAATTAGATTTAGGCAGCTTAGAGCATTATTCCTATGCAGCTTAATTTAAAAGTTGAGCCACTCAAACTGTTTACAGTCCCAGATACCCTAGCTTGAGGAAGTGCTTGGCCAAGCTCCACTTGAACAGTTAAACTCCTAACTGCCCCGTTTAGGCTAATTAATAAAGGCCTTGTTTTGCATGAGGAAAGTTTAAGAAAAAAGAATGACAAATTTTGTCAGCCTTGAAATGCCTATCATATGGGAAGTAAAGTCAATTTTGTATGTTAAAAAATGTGTAATATGTGAAATAAAATTAATAGTTGTATTGAAAGTTGCATAGGAAGTGCAAAACAACTGATTTTAAAATTGAAGTTTTTCTAGAATTAATTAAAAATTAATTAGTTATGTTGGAGTTTGTGTAGGCAGTAACATAAAATTATCTTTTATTTTTTAAAATTCAAGAAAAAATATTTCCAGGGGACACCTTCACTGTTACTTAGAAGTATTAGGAAAAGTTTGAATAGATTGTTAATGACAACGTCAAAACAGTACATGCACCTAACATTCCTTCAATTAAGCTACTAGTTGTGTCTGGAAAAACATTAATTGTTGCAAAAATTTACATTATGTCATGCAAGGTCCACATATGGCACTTCCCCAAACTTTTGCAAATTATCTTTCAATAGTTGCTTTGATGTTTATGCTATTTCCAACACAGAAAAAGTCAGTAACACTTTCATAAACATTGGCCATCAAAAATTTGTATTATGAGTTCCCTAAGTTCTCCTTCGGACAAACACAGTTTAAGTGGAACTTATGCAGCTTAAACAAACAAACGACAGAACAAGAAAAATAGTCCGAGTAACAACCCCTGTAGAGAAAAGTATGGAAGCGAAGAGAAGGGAAGAAACAAAAATTGCATCCTAGGCAGTAAATCCTCCTAAGGAACAAGGAAGATTAAAGCCCTACGAAATACATCAAGACATCACGAGAAAGAATATAGTTTCTGGAAACGTGGTGCAATCTTTCGCGGTGTAGAAGAGAACTAGCGGAAGTAAAGACGAGTTGGAAGACAAGGGAGGAGGGATTGGATCACCGGCCCAGCCATTTGGCGGAGACGCTCGGCTCTCCATTGGGGGTCCCACCAGCGCTGCTCACCGCGGCCACCGCCACCGCCGCGCCCGCCGCCCCTTCCGCCGCCCCCACCCCTTCCGCCGCCGCGACGGCCTCCCTGATAGTTAGGGCGGTAGGACATGGACACTTGGAAGCAGAGAGCTTTGACCGCTGAGGATGAAGGTAGCCGTAGACGCTTGGACGAGCTAAAGCAATTGAAGGAGAGCCTCTGTCGGCAAAGCAAGCAGATGCAGCCGGCGGACATAGACAGAATTATCGAAGCAGGAGAGAATTAATGTGCCCTCGAGCCAAAAATTGACCATAAACAAATTTTAATATAATAAAAATTTTTTTGTATATTCAATTATATTAAATTTTAAAATCAAACTCATTTTGCATTCTAAATAAAATACCAAACAAAAAAAATTAATTATATTTTATATTTTATATATATCTTAAAATAAAATTAATTTTATTTTAAATTTTTATAATTTAATAATAAAATATCACATCAAAAATTATCTTTTATTTTAACAAAAAATAATCACTCAAATAAATAATCTAGTTTGTGATTTATACGAGATATTTAATTCATTTCTTTCTTAAATTTATTGATAGTTTAATAGTTTAGTGATGGTGTGTATTATTAATTAAAAAATTACTTTGCAACAAGTTATATGATTAACATTTAATTTGTTTTAGAACAAAATTAGTTTTTTTATGATTTTAGGTTTTAATTTATTCGATTATTCAAATGATTAATTACAATTTATTAAATAATTCAATAAACTAAAGCCCAAAATTAAATTGATTAATTAACATGGAGTTTTTCCCTATAACTAAATGAGTATTTATAAGCAAAGAAGTACTACCAATTCTTAGGAGAGTGGAAAATGTAATATTAATAGATTATTGGAGTAACAACTTCCCTTGTACCACAATCTCACAAAGGTGGAGAAGTGAAAAGTTAGCTAATTATTATTTTGCGGGTCCTCCCTATAAATATTTATGGAATCTAAGTAAAATCTTATATGATTAATTGTTGATGTACAAGAAATTACTTAGATGAAACAGACAGAAAATCAACTTTTTGTAAAACTATTATGAGAAAAAGGCTCATTTAGTTGTAGGTTATTGTAGGGACCTTTCACAATTAATTTACAATAAAATATAGTAGTCTTTATATTACTTTATTGCTTAGACTATAAACATATACAATGAATCAATTTGAGTGAAGCAAAGCATGTAAAAGCTAGGAAAAAAAATGCTAAATACTTAAATGACAAAATTAGTAAGATTGAAGCTAATCTAGATAAAGCATTGGAAACCAAATTTGAAAATAGTACTTGGCTATTCGATAGAAACAAGAATAATAACTTTTTTAGTGTTAATATTATAGACAAGTAGACATAAGAAAAAGATACTAAAGATAAATGATAATAATAATACCTGTCAATCAACTATTAAAAATTTATTCCTCTATACTTAAATTAAGTAGCCCTTCTACTTTATTCATATTATCCATTATAAAGTAGTAGATAAGTTTATCTTCAAAAGTGGTTGAAACTTTGTTGTACTATACACTAGAGAGGGGATAAAGTAAGCTTTATTCGATACAAAGCCTTGAAATCCCTCGGGACTACGTGGCTTCTTTTAAAAAATTAGAGATATTTACTTACATAGCACTCCATCTTACTTTATTTATATATTAGTCTCATATTTCTTAAATATTATAATAAATCTATCTTGTATTTTTAAATATTACACTTAATAACAGTTAAAATTTTTTGGCGTAATATCTAAAAATATAGGGTGTGTCCATTATAACATTAATAAAATAAGATACGTTCATTATAATATTAATAAATACAATGTATTTAGCATAGTAGTTAAAAATATATGGCCATTTGTTATAATATTTAAGAATTAGGGAGTTAATATATAAATAAATTAACATTATGCCCTGTTTGTTTGATCATTGAAAATTAACCTAGTTTAATTTTAACCAGGCATATCATATTATATATAAAATTTAATATTAAAAATTAACTTTATTTTACATCCTACACACATTACTAAAATAATAACTAACTTATATCACATCCTTCACATATCTCAATATAATAACTAATTTTATATCATATCACTCATACATCCTAATATAATAACTAACTTTATTTCACATCATTCACAACTTTCAATAAAAAATATCTCTATTCAAGTTTAATTTTAACCTTATTAAATTTAACCTTACAAACAAACATGCCATATATATATGAATCTCTCAAAAATAAAAAAAAAATTTGGGTAGCTCTATTACACATGTTTGCGTTGATATACTAAATGTAATTGATATATAAGACTTTCATTGTTTTGATTACAAAATTTAAAGATCTTAAATTAGTTTTTGACTATAGATCCATTGGCAAATATGGCCTCTAAAATCATCTTCAAAGCAATTACAAATATAATAAGAGGTCTCCTAGAGATAATTTTTTATGAACAAAATGCATTTGAACTTGAGTATATTATTTTTAATGAAGCTAGATATAAGCAATGCATATGACATAATTAAATAAGAATTCTTAATTAATATCATTTTCATTGAGAAAGATTCCATAGCACCATATTGATAGAGTAATGAATTATATTTTTAGGTTGCAGTTTTCCTTTCTATTGAATGAAAGGCTAAACATTTTTATTGTACTTGCCAGAAGTCTCCATTAGAGTTATAAAGTCCTCTCATCTTACCTCTTCTTAATTCATACAAAAGGCTTTTCGACATTGCTTTGTTTAATAAAGGAAATTTTTTATTACAAAAAAGTTCTAAAGTTAATCACCTTTTCTTTACAAATAATAGTAATATATTCAGAAAAGCTAACGAAGAGATATACTACTTCATCAAAAAGATTATTCAATCTTATAAAATTACTTTAAAACAAAAGGTAGATTTTAGTAAATCATTTATTTATTTTTGGACGAATGTTCAATATACAATTAATAGTGTGAAGAAATAATCAATAAATTTCATATTAATAATCATGCATATTAAATTATTCATCATAAATTTTTTGACGATCTTAAGTTGCAAATGAAATTGTATGCCGCAAGTTTTGATTGAATGTAAAGTGCATTCAAGTTTTAATTTAAAGTTGGGGCAAATATTTTTTTTTTATTTGTTAAGTTGGCGTAAATATTATTTTCAAAAAAAATATTATAAGATAACTATTACTTTAAAGTCCTTTTAGTTGTCATAATAATATATATATATTCATGGAACGTAAATACTTTTATTACTGGCTTGTGATCCTGAATTTTATTAATAGTATTTAAGAAAATATTACTAATAATTGGTAATTACTAATACCATAATCAGCTTATATGACAAAGGGAGTGATGAATTGCGTTTCCAATTATTTCAAATTCAAAATTTAAATCAAATTTAGATTTTAAACTTGTAAATATTACGGGTTGAAAAGAAAAATATAACAAATAAAAAATGAAAATAAAAAAGGTATTGATCAAAGCAAGATCCACCGTCCACGCTACTCATGAGAAGACCTTTCTGGACAACGTGAATAATTGGATCCAACGGTGTGTACAGGCGGCGTTCCGATAAAAGTATACGTCAAGCAGTGCATCCGGATCGGTCACTCTATGCGAGGCCCAGCCCGGAGGCGCTGAGCTGAAGTCGTCCGCATAAACTTTTCCTGCGAGCTACGCATCCTACACCGTTGAAGTTTCTGCCGCCGTAATACGCGGAAAGATCTACCGTAGATAATTTATCAAACATAGGATGCTGTACGCATAGCTACGGTCTTACCGATCTCGCCACGAAAGATCCCCGGCCGATTGGTTTCGGGATCCGAAACAAGTTTTCCCTATCGTTCTGGCTCGGATCTCTCCTCTCTTCCCTCGAGACGGAGAGAGGAGCAAGACGAGGGCAAAGTTTATCGCATTACTGCATTTCGATTCGCCTCCATTTTTGTTCTACTGGTTCGAAATTCTACTCCCTTTTCGGCTGAGGAGTCGGAGCTGGAATTGGTGGCTTTTAGGAGACAGAAAGTCTCGATTTGTATGAGTTGTTGTAAGTTGACGTCTTGTTCATTTTTTGAGTTTTGCCTGCTCTTGTTATTCGATTCTGTGATTTGGATGTATGTTTCAACAATGCGGACAGTGAATTTTTTTGCCGAACATGGGATGCTTTCGTAGAATTGGCTTTTACTGATTTGTTTGGCAGGAGGTATGATTGTTGACCAGCTAACTGGACTAATTTACTATGGGGCACAGTAATTGGGAAGCCGACAAGATGTGAGCTTTGCAGATTTTTCTTCTTTCCTTTCATTTTTTTTTGTTTTGATTTGCGATTTGATTGATTATGATTCTCTCAGGCTTGACGTTTATATCCACGACTATCTGTTGAAGAGGAATTTGCAAGCCACTGCAAAATCCTTTTTGACTGAAGCAAAGTTTTCGACAGAGCCTATAGGTAATAATTTCCTTATCTTTCGTCAGATTCCCACGGCCATTTCTTGTACTCTTTATTAGTTGAGAGTAAACTTCAACCGGAGTGAGTAGCGATGATTGGGAAATTTAATTGGAGCAAATAGCAATACGTGTTTTGGAGCCTATGCACACTGTACCATTGTTTTATTTATGTGAACGTCTGAAAGCGTTATATCTTTTATTTTTATTTAAACAAAAACACAGCCTTTTATGTTGGCAATTTGCCATGTTTCCATGATTATTTTGGGGGAGCTGCTATGATCCTAGTGCATACGGTGTATTCAACATTTATGTCCTAATGTCAACTACTTCATTGCTATACTCTGGGAGAGGGTTGCTGTTAGTATACTACAACTATGTTGCTGTTTTAATGGAAGAAACTTGCAAACTCGATGCTTGCAGCCATTGATGCACCAAAAGGTTTTCTTTTTGAATGGTGGTCTGTATTTTGGGATATCTTCATTGCAAGAACAAACGAAAAGCATTCTGAATCTGCTGCAGCTTACATAGAGGTGTGGTTATCAAAATTGGGCTTGTCAGTGGTGCCTTATTATTTGTTTTTCTGTTAATCTATCACAAGTTAGCTTATTTGTACTTATGTTGCAGGCTCAGCAAATGAAAGTAAAGGAACAACAGCAACGGCAACAGTTGCACATCCATCAGCTCATACAACACCGAAATCCTCAAATGCAGCATAGAGATATTAATCACATTGCTATTAATAATGGTATAAATTCCTTAATTTCCGAGGGAAGCTTGATGCCTTCAGCAGCAAGTCTCTTGTCTGGAAAATTATATGAAGACCATTCAAAGACTACAATTCCAATGGATTCTGGGGTATCTCCTCGACTTCCTGATGCTAGGATGGGCCTGCTCAAGTCAACAACCAACCACCCTGGGTATTTACTTGTCAATATATGCTATTTCCGTCATGATTACAGGAGTGAGTCATTGTCATTTTTTTTTTGCAATTTTGTTATCAGGCACATCTCAGTGGCATTGCAGGGACACCCTCCACAGACATCTGTAATATGTTTTTATAATTCATCTTGACCTTTTTTATTTATTTCTCTTTTGCCTAAATTTACTTTTTTGTTTCTTTGAAACATTATGACAGACCAGAGCAGAAATGTTACCGGCCAAACCTGGGATGGGAGGTAATTCTAATATTTTATAAACTTTTCGTCCTTGCGTTTACTAAGCATCAAATCTTTTGTGACATTTATGCTTTGCGAGGTTGATGGTGTCCACACTTCTATGCTTTAGCTGATATATTAACCATTTTTAATTTCAAGGATATATTAACCATTTTTGCCTTTAGCAAACTCACTAATTGTAACTATCTGTATTTCAAGGAAACATGTTTTATTTTAGGATGCACAACAACAATAATAATAGTAAGAATAACCAAGATCTCATCCCACTAAGGTGGGATTGACTATATGAATTAATTGTTTCTATTGCATTCTATCAAATAGCAATTCCTCATGCAACTTCAAGTATATAAGATCATTTTTTTATAGTCTATTGTCATATTATTTTTGGTCTTTCTCTTTCTTTATTTATACGGGCAAGATCTAATAACTCCTTTTTACTAATATTTTTATTAGTTTATGATTTATATATATAAACCATACAAGTTGATTGTCTCTGAGCGTATCCTCAGTTGAGGCTACTGTAATCTTTTCGCATATATATTTGTTTCATATCCCGTCATTTTGTGTATACTCACTCATCTACTTTAGGATTCTCATTTATGTGATATTTATTTTATTTATATGTTTTTACTTTACAAGTTAGTACTTATCATCATATAACATCTCTGGTTTTACTATTGTTATATAAAATTTACTTTTAAGTTTAACTGAAAATTTTCGATCACACAATACTCTAATTGCATTTCTCCAATTTATCCATCCTTTTTATATTTGCTAATAATATTTTTATCTATTTCACTGTTATTTTGTGTGATTGATCTAAGATATCTAAAACACTCATTTTTCCTAATAATTTGATTATCAATTATCATCTCCTCAATATAAGTGCTTTTATTTTAACTAAATTTACACTTATATATTTAATTTTTTATCTAGTAAGATGAAATCTTTAGATTTGAAGATATTCCCCTATAACTTAAGTTTCACGTAAATTTTATTTTTAATATTATCAAAAAGAAAAATATTATATACGAAAAATATTTGAATGTGTTCAGTTAAAATTTCTATAATTAAAGTAAAGAGCTATGAATTTAAAGTTGAGCCTTAGTGTAAACAACCTGTAATTGAAAATTCTTAGTCAAACCTCCTTGTATTTGAATAAAAATAACAACTCCTTTGTATATATTTTTAATAACTTAAAAGTAAGCAAAATAAACTCTTTTCTTTTTTGAAACTCTCTAAAATTATTCTTTTGAGACTTTATCGTAAATTTTTTTAAATTAATAAAATTCAAATATAGATCATTTTTTCTTTAAATATCTCTATTAAATTTTTTAACAAATAAATACTTTTCATAATATATCTACTTTGTATAAAACTAAACTAGTTCTATGATACTCTAGTATCATAACGTAATTAATGCTTAATCATTCTCTTTTAAAATTTTAAAATGCAACTCATTAATTTAATTTCTCTATAGCTACCACGATCTTCTAATCACTTTTAATTTTATAAATATGTATTATTGTAATTTTTTATTCATTTTTTGACATCTTTTTAATCTTCAAAATTTTATTAAACAACTTAATGAGTAAAGAAATTTTATCACCTTTCATGTATTTTCAAAACTTAATTGGAATGTCATATTACACTTTATTGTCTTTAAAGTTTTTCAAATTTTATTTTTATTTATATATTAGATGTATGGACAGTTTCTTTTTTTTTTTGATGTTAAAGTTCACTGATGTGGCGTTTTGTTTAATGTTATCTTAATGTTATGTCATATTGGCCTTGTTTGGCATGAGCCCAAAAATGGGCAAAAAAAATATCTTAATAATATTTTAAATTTATATAAATTTTAATAATTTATTTTTACTCCAACACAAAATTCCAACCTTAAAAATCAACTTTATTTCACATCCACAACAAATTCCAACTTAAAATCAACTTTATTTTCACATCCTACAACACCTCCCAATATTAAAAATAAATTTTTTTCCCATCAACTCTATAAAATAAATTATTTTCTCTTTCCTTACCCAAATTCATCCTCCAACCAAACAAGCCCATTATTTAGAAAAAAATAATTATTTAGTTTGATAATATATTTTGATATCTTCTAAAAAGTTATAGAATTATCATAACCTTCATTGAAAAGCTTTTAAAAATTATTCATTCATATATATTGAATATCTTTTTTTTTGACAAGTTTTTTTTATCCTCATTTTTAATACATTTTATTTGAGTCAAGTATTTAATTTTTTTATCTTATTTTGGTAAGTTTGTATATGTGTCTTTCTCCTTCTTTAATGTCTAACTTCTTATATAGATCTTTAAAAATCATATTTTTCTTGCATTACAAATTATTTTCTTAGACTTTTGTCAAGCCATTGTATATTTTTCTCAATTTTTTTGTTCTTTCATTCAAACCAATTTTTATAACAAATTTTATTCTTTTTATTTTTTTTTGTACATCTTGTTTCCGTCAATAAACACCTTTATTGTTTGGATCTTTTTGTTTACATTCTCTTAACATAATTTTCACCACCATGCTGATGTAGTTTGCAACCTTTAGCCATACAACATTCTTTTCTCCTTTAATGTTCCACTATTCAAGTTCTAAATACCTCATTTTGAAGATTTTTATTCTCATTTTTCAAATGTCACCATCCTATTTAAGGGTACTATTTCGACTTACTAGTTCTCCAATTCTTCATCTTAAAATTTAATATTATTAATCAATATTGAATAGTCAAGCATTCACTCGAAATGACTTTACAATCTTTATAAATTAAGTGATCTTATTTTTTCATAAGTAAATAATTAATCTGTATTCTTAAAGATGTTCTTGAATACTCATTCTTGATACCTAAACTATTAATTTTTGTAGCTTTGTCTTCTTTTCATTTTATTTCCTGAAGGTATAAATATTAATCATCGTATGAATCATAATATTTCCTAACTCTATAACTTGCCTATAAGGGCACTTATATTTTAATTTTTTAGTCTTATCCTAATGCTTTGTGCCCCGATGGCTTATGTCATAGTGTGTTGGACTTCTTTATCTGCATCTACACATGATGTGAGAACTCTTGCTAACTTGTCATTATACTCTAGTGTTGATGTTGCTTTTAGGGAATATTTTAGCTTTAGCGCAATTTCTTAAAAACTTTATGTCATATTTATCTGACAAGTTTTATGCTAACTATCGACTACCTAACGTAATCTTTTGCATTTTTCATTTAGGACTTGAGACCCAGTAATAGTGTGTTTTATTTTAGGATGCACAAGAAATGCTAAAAAATTAAATTGTTTTTGGCCTGGTAGATTATATATTTTTAACATAGATTGTAAATGAACCTTCAAAAAAAAAAAAAAACAGATCGTAATTCCTCTCCTTTTTGATTTTATTACACATTTAAGGAGAAATTTCTTTCTTGTAGATTAACTTTACTTTGACACTCATTACGTCTGATATAGCAATTAATCTAAAGTTTATTTCTATAGATTTTCAAAAATCTTTCCTATGCCTTTTAGTATCTGTACTATTTAGTGAGTTTATATTTCTATAGATAACTCTAGGAGAGTGTAATCGAAAATAGATTACATTGTAATACTAAAGAATTAGAGAATCAGTTTAGTTTTATATTGAGAAATTTAATGAAGAAGTTTAAGGAGAGAAAGGAAAATCTATATGTGGTTTTTATTAATTTGAAAAAATCTTATGATAAATCCCCAAGGAAAATATTTTGAAGAATTAAAAAAAAAATTTGCATTACTTATATTGAAGTTATTAAAAATATGTATAAATGAGCTGTTACCTGCCATGATGAGATATGGATTTGGAAAGATTAGTAATGATCCTTTCCCAGTTTTCGTTTCTTTAACCCTTTCAGGTTTTCCTAGAATCATACTTTCGTTCCATAGGCGACTTATGTTGTGTATGGATGATAGAGCAGACTTTTTAGTCAAGTTCTATTTATTTTTATTCTCTTTATACATGATTAACGATTTTTTTATTACAGTTAGATTACACAAAAGGCTCAGCTTTAAACTCCTATCTTTTTGCTTTGGTTATGTAAGTATTGATTGGACATATCCAAGATGAAGTGTCTTGATGTATGCTCTTCGCAGATAATATTGTCCCTATTGATAAAACTAAAAGGGGAGCCAAAATGAAACTAAGCTGTAGAGAAATACTTTAGAACATAAAGATTTTCATCTTAGTAGATAAAAAATTGAATATATGGAGTACACATTTAGCTAAGAAAGAGACGTTTCTGTTGGTGATGTGACAATTGGTGATCAAATTGTGAAGAAGAGTGAGCACTTTAGATACCTTGGATCAATCATACAAAATGATGGTGAAATAGATAATGACGTTATTAGCAAAATACAAGCAGAATAGGTAAAATGGAGAAATACTTTTGGTGTGTTATGTAATAGAAAAATTTTATCCAAACTTAAAGATAAATTTTATAAAATTATAGTAAGACCTGTGATGATGTATGGTGCTGAATGTTGGCCTTTAAAAAGAAAACATATAAATAAAATAAATATTGCAGAAATAATGATGCTAAGGTGAATGTGTGGATATACAAGAAAGGGTAAAATGAGGAATGAGTATATCCGTAAGAAAATTGGTATTGCACCAATTGAAGATAAATTCAGAAAAAGTCAGCTTAGATGGTTTGGACATGTAGATCGTAGACCAATTGAAGCTCCAGTTAGGAAAATTGAGTTATTGGATTTTGCTCATGTACAAAGAGAAAGAGGGAGAGCAAAGAAGACATGACAAAAAACTATAAGAACTGTTCTTACTCACTTAGACATAAATAAGGATTTGCTAATTGATAAAGCGCAGTAGAAACAAAAGATTCGTGTAGTCGATCCCATCTAGTAGGATTAAAGCTTGGTTGTTCTTGTTGTTGTTATGGTGAGTGCATATTCATTTTCATTGTGAAATGATAAAGTCTGCCTTCTTAATTGACTGCTAAATTGAATCTTTCAGTTTAGATCAAGTTTATTTATAATCCATCCATATTCTTTTATTGTATGGTTTCGCTTTGCTATTGTTTTAAGTCCTTGTTAGAGTTATTTCCGTATAACAGAGGCAAGTAACTATAGGTGTTTTCTTTAGGTTAATGGAAATAGTGATCCCTGCACTACTTTACTTGCATGTTCATGGCCAAACTGGCCTCCATTTCTTAAAAAAAAAACAATTATAATAAAAAATAATTATGATGGAAAAAAAATTTAAATTTTTTTGAGATGTGTATGATGAAAAATGAAGTTAGTTATATAAAAAATTGTGTAAGATATGAAATAAAATTTAATGTATTAAGAATTGTATAAGATTTGATATAAAGTGAATTTTTTATATTAAAGTTTATATATTGAGGATGAAAAATAAATTTGTATTTTATTTTATTTAAAAATTAGGTGCTATTTTGGCCATGGTCATTGCCAAAATGACCTTTAACTAAACAGCACCTAAATCTATAGAATTTTATTATTAGTTTTAACCTTTTTTGGATCCTGCAATAAATTGGTTACATCTAGTATCATTGTCTCCTTCCTCATTTGTAAGGTATATTTGTCTTCCACTAATAAATGAAAATCTTTGGCTTGTGATAAAATGCCTACTTGATTACTCCTTGAAGAGTCAGTCCTCCGATGTGTTTATGCTGATCATTTGCAAATTTTGAACTCAAGTGAATTTTAAAAATAATTTGTCTTTCGGTTATTAGTTGATGCTTGCTTTGAGTGCAACAGCTTGAAGTTTCATTTTTCTTATTACGCCCCTTCCATGCAGGGGTCATTGAAGATGTCAATAATTCAACATTGAGAGGCTGGCCTGTAGGTGTAAGTTGATTTGAAAATTAACTAGTTTGATTTGCCTAAACATCTTTAGTAATTCAGATAAATATAGGACTTCGAGCAACTAAGCAGGAACCTTGTCTCCCAAGTTCAAAGGCCTGCTGTGGCAACAAATCAGTTTCCACTTGCATCACCACAACAGCAACCTTTAACCCTGTTGCAAGCACAAGGAAACATTGCCGACCGAGCTAGTTACGGGGATATGGATCCTCGAAGGTTATGGGACTTGGGGAGGGGTGCTCTGATTGGGAAAGATGGGAAACCCATTGGAAATGATGGATCGTTGGGTTCCCCAGTACAAGCTGGTTCTCCAAGTGTTAGCAGACAGGACCAAGATCTGATGAAGGCAAGTAATTTTTGAAAATACATTAACATAATTAAGATGCATGGCATTTGATATAGTGTTGGTTTTAATTCTATCACGCATTAACACACGTGAGCCCCTTTATTTGAATTTCTAGGGATTGTATACACTTGTATTATGTGCATTTTATTTACCAATTTGTGTATTTGTGATGCGGGACAGGTGGATGATAATATTTCAAGGATCAGCAATTTTGTATGGCAAATTATCACAAATTAATGTAGAAAATTTTAGAATTAATTTTGTGATGAATAAAAAATTAATTAAACACTAAAATATTAATTCTTCCAAGTTTTTAAATAAATTGGTCGAAAGTAATTGAAAAATTGCAACTCATTATAGCTCAATTCGCTTTTCAACAAGTCAAAAACAGGAAAATAGGATTTCAAGTTCTCACAATATTTAACCAACAGTAATTAAATTACACTCAACAACAACAAGTCACACAGGTGGAATAAATTCAAGCAAATCAAGTGAGGAGAAAAATCCGTAGTATTTGATTTAACTAGATTAGAGATTTGTTGAAATTCGTACTTGAGCCAAAAATTAAAAGCCCGCTACACAATTTGTCCAGTTAGGGCTAGGGCAGGCGAGCAAGCTTACGGGAGGTGCAGTTGAAACTGTCGGACGGTGTTCCCTGGAGGTTGGCACAGGTGCTCGGAAACGGGTGTGGCTTGGTCTGACTTGCACAAGGCTGCACGAGAACTCGAGCAACCCCAGGAGGCGATGAGGACTCCACGGCTCAGGTGGACATAGGAGCTGTGTAAATGGGATGGTCAGTAGAACTCGGCGGGAGCAGGGGATGAGCTTGTCGGAGGTTTAGCTGTGTCGATGGCTGATGACTTTAGTTCGATGCGTCAGGTGATGAGGTGATGAACCGATCAGTGAGGGAAATAGCGAGTCACCTCGTGCGGATCAATTAGACAACAGAGCAACTCAACTACTTGGCCGGGAGATTTGATGAGGGCTGGAATCGAGTGAAGTGAATGCTGAGAGGGATCAAAGGGGAGTGGAATAGCATTTAGAGGGACGAACTTGGGCGGGTGAAGTGTAATGATTCTTATTAAAGGCCTAAGCCACTCCCTATGCAGGATATCGATTTATTCGAGCATCAAACAATCTCAAGGAAAAAGGCAAATAAAGTTCATTCAACATTAAGAAAACAAAAAAATAATAATGGGGCATTTATATAGACTTCCATACAAACTGACTCGATAAAGAAAAATACATAATGCAGTAATTTTCTCATACAAATGAAGAAATATTAGACACCATGCCTAAAATAATAATCACAAAATAAAAACAACTAATGCAGAATAAGTGCAAAAATAAAATTATCTCAAAATGAAATCTCCCATTAATGAGAATAAATAAGGAGATTTCTAATCCACCAAGTCAACAATCCATTACATTCATCTTTCTAAATTTGTTTTGACTATCAGTCTTTTCAGATTAAAGCAATGTGACTAGATCTCGGCCGTCGGCGATAAACCTTTTCAGGAATGAGTCGACGGTCGATCGTGGTGTCTCCACCAATTTATCCTTACATCATGATATTTATTCTTTTGGTGACAAGATCAGCAAACAAATCTTTTATTTTAATTTGAAATTTTTTTATGCTATGTATATTTTATTTATATGTATTTATTTGTACATCATATGTTTATTCTTTAGGTTATTATGGGGTAAATTGCATTTGGGCTCTTGAGGTCAAGAGAGCATTGCAAATCGGTCCCAACTATTAAAAAAACTTGATTTTAGTCCTTAAGGCCGTAAAAATAATGCAGTTTTAGTTTTTCTTTCAGAATCTCGTCTTCTTTGCTGGCCTTTTCTGATAGAGAATGTGAAATTTGATTATTTTTTTGACTAGTTTAGAATGTTTATACATTTTAAAGGACCATTATACGGACTATTTATACATTTTAGAGAATCATTATGTTCATCTATGCTCACCTTTTTTTAAAAATTTAATAAAGTTTAAAATTTTATTTCTTTCATCTCTTGCTTTCTCCACTCAAAACATTTATAATTATATAATATAAATATTAATATTTCAAAAGTATATTCTAAAAAGCCAAAAAAAATAACGATTAGAAATAATCTTATAGCATAATGGTAAAAATTAACAATTATATCTTAATTGGGAGTAAACGACAATGCTTTTACAACCTCAGAGACTCAAAGCGAGGTTTATAAAACGTTCAAATCAATTTGCGACGCCTTTCCAACCTCAAGGGTCAGATGCAATTTACTCTTTATTTTAATTTGAAATGTTTCAAAAACTCATCGAATTCTCTGCTCACGAAATTGTCTAGCATCAATAGTAAGCTGGATTAGCAGATTAGACTCCAGTTGGGAAGTGGGTAGCGTAGGCTGCATGTTTGAATGGGGATGGACATTTGAGGGGCTTTAGGCTTAGTACATGTTTGTTATCTCTGTATCTCTTGTTCATTTGTGACTTGTGCTAGGATAGGAAAAATTTTATTGAACACAGCTCAGCTGTTCTATAGCCACTATGTACCAACCCCTCCCCATGGCCTGTTAATGACTGAGCATTACTTTTTTTCTCTATCAATCAATATGATGCAAATTCCGTTTATTCAGAGTGTCCAGGTGTTCTTATCCTGTGGTGATACCTGAATATCTAGGTCTTAGTAATTTTAATGAACAATACACAGTGTTTAAATATTAACTAGTTTCTTTAAAACATAAAGAGAGCACATACTCAGTCTTTAGGACCTGATATTGACTACTAAATAGATTGTTGAAATCTAGATCTTCTAAAACGATTTATGAAAGCTATATCTTTCATTGCATTCTATACAACTTGCCCCGTCTGACAATTTTCCAATTTAAACTTCAGATGCAGCAGTCCTCAACACTGCAACCACAGGATTTGTTGCAGCAGCAGCTGCAGCAACAACAACAACATCAAGTGCAATCGGTATTCACACAAAATATTAATGAATTTGAAGTATATGCTAGCACCCTATGGTCATTTTCCATTGTTTACTTTTTTATGTTCTTCTTTCATCCAGGCAAATAAGAAAAGAAAACAGGCTGCTGCTTCTGTGCCTGCAAATAGTACTGGTACAGGAAACAATGTTGTACCTATTTCCTCTCCTCCATTGAATCCGTCAGCACAAATTCCTAGTGATGGAATAGCAGTGGCTGGTAGTTTTCCTCGTACAAGCAGTATGTCCAAAAGTATGGTCATGTATAGTGCAGATGGAATCGGTGGACTCCCTTCATCTTCAAATCATTTGGTACCTATTTCCATTATCATTCTTATGCAACACACGCATACAATCTGTTCAAGCAATGTGTTTCACCTTTATTGATCATTAAATTTTGTTAGAAATTGCAGGATGATCTAGAGCACTTTGGTAATGGTCCATCTTTAGAAGATCAAGTGGAATCATTTCTCTCACAAGATGAAGATGCAACAGAGTTGTTTTCTACATTGAAAGGAAACCATGCAGAACATAGTATGGATTTTTATGCAGATTCAGATAATGCCACAAAATGATATAGATCCGCATAATCTTGAAATAGAATTCATTTATTTAATCATTGACGACGGATAATTGTTTGTTAGATTTTAAATATATGATGTTTATCTTCCATAGTATTTGAATTTGAGGATTAGTTAGTTATTATCTCTATCATTAATAGTAATTGTTATTTTTATTTTATTAGTTTTTATTTTTTGAGTTGGTATGATTGGAACTGTAGAAATAACCCCACCTCTTTGTAATTGGTAGCTTTTAATGATTAAATATAGTTGTTCTCTACTTATTTTTATCTAACTATCTTCCCTTTCTTCCAAGTTATTGGTGCATCCTTTTTTACTAGTGAAATCGAGAAGGTTCATACAAAAAAGCATCTCAAAAGTGTTAGTCTTGAATAAAGTAGTTGTTTGAGGAGATCATTAGTCATGGACAACGAACCATTGTTGAAGAATGATGCTCTTGACAAGATTGGAAAATCGAAAGGTGTTACTTGAAGTGGAGAATCCTCAATTGAGGATTGGACTTGAAGATGGAAGTCTTCGATTAAGGAATTCTATTGATGAATACAAGTGACCCTCGAACTATGCAAGCCTTAAACGAAGCTTTCTTTTAGGAGACATGTCTGAACCCATGGAACTACTCGGCTATTCATTCTTCGAGAAGAGAATTTCTCGACAGAATTGAGCTAGAGTTCTAAAAGATTTAGAGAAATGTCAGGTGGTTGTGGAGGGTGACCACGCCAACCTCCATCCAGGTCATTCTATAGGAATGGTCACATTAGGAGCGACATTCAAAGTGTTTTCCAGTTCGCCCCAAAGAACAACTTCTTTATTATGTTCTCCGCCAATAAAGGGGCCTAGGAAAGTAGCACAAAGTAAGATGCTAGAACTATGAAGTTCATCCAAAGTGTTAGCATTTCAGAGAGCAACGATGACAGTGAAGTTTAGCTGTGGAAAATAACAATTTATGAGAAGTTTAGCCTCATAAAGTTTTCGAGAGAATAAGAAACAAACACATAAAAGAATTTGTTCTCCTCTGTCACCCGGTTAAGACTATAGATTTAGGTAAAGACCCAATAAGCTTTTAGTGTGTCACAGGAGAAGAAATCCAAAGATAATCCTAAGATCATCTAGTTGATTAGCTTGTGGCAACTGTGGGCATGGAGTTCCCACATTAAAATTCAATCTCGTTCATTTGAAGTTGTAAAAGCATTTTTGCAATTTGCTTTTCTCAGTTATCTGATGTTGAAATTTTGTGTTATCTTTAAAGCGGTGTTGTCTAGAATTTGTGTTTACCTCAAAAAGAGTTTTTTTGTTCTTGAAACAGCTACCACAAACTTCTCCCCTTTTACTCTTCTTGGTTTCATATTAACTTTAGAATTTTTAGATCTACTTTACGAGCATTTTCTTTCCTGTCCTTTCATCATAATTATACTAGTCAATAATTTATATTGTCGATCACACAATCTTCTGATCTTTCTATTCCTTCATCGAGACACTTGAGCATGTGAAAATTTAATACGATGCTGTGGAAGACAAGACCAATGTCATTACATCCCATGATGGATGATCCTCACTTGATCCACTTAGCTACTCGAATCTTTGGCACCAACTAATCCAACACTATAGCATCCTGTGTGCAATAGGGTGAGGACTACTTGGCTGAATATCTTATGCCGTCTAATCCTGTTGCATGATCACTTTTTTGCAAGATCTCATGGCTTGCGTCATTGCATATGTTCAAGCACATGAGCCACTACATCTAATCAAGAATACGCATCATTGCATCTAAGAATCCTTTGATGATCCTCTACATCATCTGATAGCATCTTCTACCACCATGGAAAGCTCGTGCCAATGCAACTCCCTACGAGTGGTCTTCTTTGATCCTTACGAATGGAGAACAAACTCCTTTTTGGTTTCCAGTGCAATATATACCAGATCCTATGACTCCCTTATGTAGAAAAACATGTTTTCGCGCAAATCCAGCCATCTATCATGTTGTCTCCACTGAAACAAGCAACAGAGGAAAGCCAAGTCAACATTGATTAGCATATGGCTTGGATTGAACCAATCCACTCTCAATCGGGTGCAACAAATTTATTCCAATTAGATCAGTATCACCAGGTTAAGTTTACTAAAAGGTTTCTAAGTTGAACAAAGAGGGTATATCAAATCATACCAACCAGAGTAAATCTCGTTCATTTGAAATTGATTTTATTAGTTAATTTAGTAAGTTTTTCTTGAGTCCAATTTATTCCAAAATCTTATGGCATTTTATTTTCTTTAGTTATTTCCAAAAGTAAAATTGAAAATTAAGATAGCTTAAAAACTTTATGGCTCAATTCATCATAATATTCATTCATGTAAATCATCTACACCATGCTCAAGTTTGCCAATTTTGTAAGCAACCTTTTGATGCATTTTATTATTCAACTCTATGCTACAAGTTTCAAGATATTCCACATCAATCTATCACTTCAAAGCAAAACCACACAGGCACACACCAATCAAAAGAAGCATCAATTTTACTCATGGTTGAGAAAGATGAAATCCCTTGGTCACCGTTTCGAGCATATTCTAATGATACTTTTGATATTGCTAGAAGCTAAGATTGTGGAAAGAATAAGGTAGAGAAAATTCATAAATTAATTGTTTTCAAAGAATATGCAAAGGTTTACAATGATACAAACATCACACTAGTTGAAATTGTGTAAGAGAGGATGCTTGCTGAGGATTTGTGAAAACTCAAATTTTCTGAGTATTAGTTGGTACGTGTCAACTTTCAAGCAGGTTCATCAAGAAGACAAAGTATCTCTAATAAAGACCATGAAGTTGTAGGCTGAAAATCACCATCATTTGAACACAGTTTTGAGTAATTTTAACCCTATGAATTTCCTTCATGTGAAAAATTGTTAGATTACTTTTTCCAACCTAAGTTTAAGTAAACCTTTTTATTGAAGGAAAAAACATGATAAGTCAACTGTCATGTCTTGATGCCAATAAATTCTGCACGAGATATTACGTGGATTGAATTGAGTTTGATAAATTTGATTTGCCTATTGAGATTGCAACTCTTTGATCGAAGTGCTCTCTTGAATATCTATTTTCAAGGTCTATTGCATTGTTTGTTTTTCTGAGAGCCATTGAATTCATTTTCATCATTCAAAAATTTGGGCTCAAGGTAAATTTATTAAAATTATCTACACAGTTAGATAATTACATTGTTTTAGACTAGAAGAATTTATTAACTAACTTACGAGCATTTAATCCTCTTATTTTACTTAGTCTTGCTCTTGCATTTACATCAAAGGTCTAAATTGATGACATTTAGATACAAATTAAAAATTGGAAGTGTCAAGTTTAGCTGTTTAGGTCTTCTTGAGTCATGTTGGCATGTCAACTCGATGGACTATTTTCAAGCATGGGATGATGTAGATTCTGATAACAAAAATAATAATAAAGTTTGTTGGTTTTAAATATATATTTTTTACTTTTGTTAGTATTTGAATTTTTAGAATAAAGGAGAGTTATTATTGTTTATTGTCAGCAATAATTATTATTTTTATATTAATAAATTTTTTTCTTTGATTAGATGGGCTGAAATTCTATAAATAAGCTCTACATCTTTGTAATAAAATTATTCTTTGCATCTCCATTTTCATATAGTTTCTCCCATTTCTACTGGATTCTATCCTTTCAGTTTTCATGGTTCTAACTTCTACATTAAATCTTTAAATGATATTTATTCTCTTTTGAAAATGTGGTATATATTTAAAATAGCTTATGAAATTATTCTTTTTCATTTAGGTTTTACATTAAGCGAAGTTTGTTCCATCCGGACAGGTGATTGTAAAGTTGTTTGTTGTCACTTTTCCTCAGACGGGAAATTCTTAGCCAGTGCTGGTCACGAGAAGAGGGTAAGTTTTATCTTTTTTCACAATACTAAAGTAGAAATCTTTATGGCCACAGCCAGTGGATATTTGTTACTTAGTTAATGAAGATTTTCTATGCTATGTATATTTACATCATTTACCCAGATATTGATTGTATATGGATTTTAAAGAAACTTTCTGGTACTCTATATTGAGTGCCTTTTTCTTCTTTCTCGGTAGGTTTTTCTTTGGAATATGGAAAATTTCAGAACATGGAGCAGTAAAGAAGAGCACAGTTCTATCATTTCAGATATTTGCTTTAGACCAGAGACAACACAGTTTGCAACATCCTCTTTCGATACAACAGTGCGGCTTTGGGATGCAACGGCAGTAATTATCTTCTACTTTTGGACTAAACTTTAAAAGCTACTTAGCTACCATGAGACAGCTTTGTGCAATTTTTCTGTTTTATTTACCTTCTACTTTTGGACTAAACTCTAAAAGCTACTAGTTTCCATGATACAACTTTGTGCATTTCTAATGATTCTATTTACCTCAGTGTTTTAAATTCCCGTTATTGCTTGCTAGGGTGTTAACTATGAGATAAGCATTGTTGCACTATAATAGTTAACTGATCTGTGATATTTACCTTTGCGTGATAATGTTAGGTTGTTTTCTGGTATGGCTAAGTTTTACAGTTCTTCTGCTATCCTCATTTAGAGCTTGCTAAGTGTGGTTGATGTGGATATTAGTTCATCAAAAAAAAGGTAAAAAGTTATTGTGCCACAATGATCACGTACCAAATTACCTTTTAGTCCGTGTCCACTTACTCTAAAATTAGTCACCAATATTTAACTTCAAGATTTTAACTGATGCTTTCTTTCTGTTTTGATGAAGACTTGGATATTCTATTTTGTGAAATTTCATCTTGAACCAACTTAACAATCAAAGTGCTAATAGTACCACACTCCTTGTCCTTGTGGTTTCTCTTCTTGTTATCAATTCCCGTTGAAGGCATCCTGTGTGCTTTAAGGCTTCCAAGCTTCCATCATGTAATCTTTTTCCACCTAAAAAATTGTGTTACTGCGTGTGCAATCTAGTTGTATTACATGTTAGCGTTTTTGTTGGAGATTGCCTGTCAGTTAGTTTTGGTTCCTTGTTCTATCAAAAAAAAAAAAAACTATTGTTGGCTTTTTTCCATGAAAAAAAACTGTGAGCCGGTCTTATTTTCTTAAATAAGCAGATGATGCTTGTTGGGAAATTTAAGATACTTTCTACTTTGTGCAAGTTAATTATTTTTGCTATGTGCAGAATATTGCGGCTACTTTCATTGTGGTTTTTCTTCTTTTGGATGTGACTTTTGTCTGCTTACTCTTTTACCTCATGAAACGAAACCATTTTATGTTGCCAATGTTTACTTTCCGTAAATCCATGATGAATTCTTTTGCTGTCAGCTGATTCATTTTTCCTAATTGCGTTCTTTGCAAATATAGTTATTTAAATGAAAAAAAGTCTGACTTTGTGGCTGATGTTTCAGCAAAGCTTTGTAGTGAATACATACACGGGGCACAGTTCTCATGTGGCATCATTGGATTTTCATCCCATCAAGAAAGATCTTTTGTGCTCTTGTGATGTCAATGGTGAAATTCGGTTCTGGAGCGCCAGTCTTCCATTTCGATGTTCACGTGTTTCTAAGGTTGGATATGGTGCTTGTGGCAATTTAATGTTCATAATAGGGTAGTGGTGTTCTATTTTCTTTGTATATGATTCACAGGGTGCAAGTTCACAAGTTAGATTTCAGCCAAGAGTAGGGCTGTTTCTGGCAGCAACATCAGATAACATGGTGTCTATTCTTGATGTCGAAACTGACAGAAAGATAACAACAATACCGGTTTGTTGTCTAGGCAGACTTAAAATTCTTCAATGTGGCAATTAACGATTATCGAATAAACATCTATTAATTTTGCTTATATTTCTTTTCAGGCTCACAATCATGAGCTGCAGTACATTTGCTGGCATGCTAACGGGGACTATCTTGCAGTTGTTAGCCAAGATATTGTGAGAGTTTGGTCAATGGCATCTGAGACATTTGTTCATGAGCTTAGCTCAAATGGGAACAAGTTCCGCTCTTGCATTTTCCATCCAAGCTACACCAATTTCTTAGTCATTGGAGGATATCAGGTAAAATTTAACCTGCATCTGTTTGATAGCCAGCTGAGTGTAACTTGGCTATTGCTGATCATTTGCCTTTTTGCAACTTTAGTACAGTTGGGAATCTCCTTGCAGCAAATACAAATATATATTGAAATTACTAAAAATTCCAATTAAAATGTTCAATAAATTACATTTATGTTCCTAAAGTCTGACCAAAATTTCAGAGGTCTATATCATTTGAATGGTTTCACTTAGGTATTTTCTTGTAAAAAAATCATGCGGGTCTTAAAGTTAGCTTAAGCAGTTCATGAGGGTATTTTTAGTTGTTTTATATGACCTTAGTTCCTTTTTACTGTCCCGTTATGATGTATCATGTGCTTATGCATAATTAAGGGCATCCCCATTCCAAAAGCTCTGGCTCTGTGGGGTTAGAGGGAGAGGATAATCCATTGTATTTAGTCTTCACTTTATTTTTAATAGGAGAGCTATTTCTGAGACTCAAAGCCGTGACTGCCCCTACAAAATCATTGGTTATTAGCTGTCCTAAAAACTTTAGGTTATGAATGAGAAATAAATTTATATTCTTACATGCTTCTCACACTCAAGCTTATTTGCTCTGTAGTGGATTTAATTGACCATCGATCCTTTTTATCCAACATCATTCTAGTCTCTAGAGATAAATGGGGGTTACTAGGGCTCAAACTTGTGATCATCAGTTTTAATTCTATGTTAAATCCCCGATAAACAATTGAATTAAAAGTTTAAGCTTAATTTTATATTCTTACACTGATCACAATAAAGCGGCTATTATCATTGCACCAAGTTTTGCCATCTACAGCTGGTATTATAATTACAATGACATATTCACCCTTCAAAGTAAGTTTCTTTTCTGTTATCTTTTTTTCTGACACTCCAACAAGCGCCCTCCTGACTTTTGCTCCATTTGCTTGCAATATCTCGGTTTGGGGTTTAGTAATTCCTATTTCTTTGTTTTCTCTATGGGTTTTTTTTGGCTCTCGTAAACTATCAAGATCAAAGGGAACATTCAATCAATTGACACTTGTTCTCTTCGAATATTTTCGAATCAAGTTAGGATTTTGAGATATGAGCACTTTAAACCTTTTTTATGAAAATGAATGATCAGCATACATCAGTGATTCATGTGATTTGATTTTAATTTTGTGGATCTCTGTGAAATACAGGGTTACTCTACATGTAATTTACCCAAAAAATTTACAAAAACAATTCCTTCTTAGTTAGCAGTAATATGATTACTTAAATTATAGCAACCTCTTTCCACAATGCAATAATATTAGAAACGAGGTTTTATATGTGTATAAATTTTTTTTTGAAAGTTGGTTGTAACCTAACTACTTATTTTTTTTCCCACTACAAATGTCATTCTGGGTGATACGCATGTCAGGTGCTATATTACTTCCCTGACCTCATGGGGCTGAGAAAAAATGAGAATGTTCCATAAATTATAATTCTTGTATGTTTATCTTGAAATTTAATGCATAAATCTAAGACGTATGTGTCAAGTACTACTAACTAAATCTGACTTATTCGACAAATAGTTCTATCATGGATGAGCTCTTTTAAGAACTTGTTTGTCTGATGTTCTCATGCCACGTGCATTTATCGGTCAAGGGCTACCCTTTCGAAGTCTTACTTCCCATCAAAATGTCAATCATCTTCTTCATAAGCTTCAATCCTAATCACATTCTGACAGTTAAGCTAGCAACTAATACTGTGTAAGCCAGTTCTGACCTCTCATAGGTCACCTCGTCATGAAGGATGCAAGACTTGCACTATCAGAACTGTAGCTTTATAAATATATGTACTTTGAAGCTCTTGGGACACTGGTTTTTGGTCCCAAAAGTATACTCTTGTGCTCCAGACCTTGTATTTTCCTTGATATATTGGATAGATTCTAGCCTTTGGGCACCCCCACCCTCTTCATGAATTTTGACATCGAATTTTTTGATCTCCTCCTCCATTTCTTCTTTGCTTAATTTTCTTTATTGCTCCTACCTACGTTATGTGTTCGTTATAAGAGAAGCTCTCACTAGATAGCAATCAAGACCACCCTTTGATTGCTTGATGGAATCGCGCGTGAACAGTGTAGATATTGTTGGCTCTATCCTTGTTTTACTGTAGATATTTTGGCTCTAACCTCGACTTTCTTTCCCTTTTCTCTTCTCCAGACTTTGCAGCTCTGGGATATGGTTGAGAACAGGACAACAACAGTCCAAGCCCATGATGATCTAATTGCTGGTTTGGCTCGATCATCTCAAGGAATGATAGCTTCTGTCAGCCATGACAACTACGTCAAGGTATGGAAATAGTTCGTTGCCGGCCTGAGGAGCTACTCATATACAGCAGTCTAAAATTATCATAATATTTAGGATAGGAGGAAGCTTATAAAATATAATTCCATTATGGTTAATTACTTATTCCATTTGTTGATTGCAATAAAATTGTGATTTTATTTGTAACATTGTTCTTTTTATTTTTATTTTTTTTCATGAGAAGTGTTTTGTGTTTCACAACATCTTTCATCTTTCTCACGAACCATTTCATGAGATGTTCTTTTTCTCTGAAATTACAAGTGAAAGTGTGCGAATTAAAAGTATAATTATGGGCATTTTTTTCTTAATAAAAGAGCATTTAGTTTAATATTTTTTTAATATTATATCATATTATCTAACATATAAGTATTTTTTTTAGAAATAATTTCATAATTTGCTAGGATATTTGTAATTTATCAAATCAAATTATTATTATTTTTTAAATAATATGATATAATATGGTTAGATTCTTGATGTACATAGCTGATTGGTTTTTTATTTATTCTTATTATGTTTAGAATTATTATTTACTTTTTAGATATTATTAAATGATAAAAATCCATAAAGTTCTACAATGGAGATTAGAGTGGTTCTTCAACGTACAAAACATGTTTATGCAATTCGAGTAGAACTAATAGAAGCAGTAGCAGCACTAAAGTGATGTTCTCCGTTTCGTGGTTTGCCCAAACTTATGCAATGAGTATGTAAATATTATTCAATCATACGAGTATGTAAATGTTCATGTCGTGCCTGACAGCACCTTTTCGATGTTGTGAAATTGATATTGAAGTCTTGTTTGGTTTGAGGGTTATATTTTGAATAAAAAAAATATATTATAAATTTAATATTAAGAAGTATGTAAAATATAAAATAAAATTAATTTTAATATTTATATTTATATTGAATGTAAAATAAATTTAATTTTTATTTTTAGAATTTGAGTTGGGTTGAAAAAAAAGTCCGTATCAAAATCTCCACACTTATGATTTGCATTGCATCTCTTCATGAATCATAATCATGCACCAAAAGATTCTTTTATATTAACTATGGCTTCCTATAAAAAAAAAACTATGTCTTCCTATATTATGTATGTACAATTCATTTTAAAAGAATTTACATGAATTGTTCTTGAAGTTAAGTTTTTATTTATTTTATTTTTAAAATTAAATATTTATATTTATCATCTCATATTGTAAATGTATAATTATAAATATAATTTTCTCGTGATAATGAATGATTAGATTTTTTATCTCTTTTAATTAAATGAATTGCTAGATCATTCTTAATTTGATGGAGGAAATGATGTTTGTAGTTATTTATTTAAAATATAGAGCGGCAAGCATAAATATTTAATTTTAGTGATAAAATAAATAAAATATTTAAATTTAAGGATGGTACAAGTAAATTTATTATTGTTATTTCAATTTTTTAAAACTTTATATTTTAACATAAAATATAAAGAATAAGTTGTATTTTTAACTTCAATTTAACAGTAAAAAATATAAAGAACCACCACAGGGGGGAGAGAGAGGAGAGCGGAAATTTTAATATTTTATAAATTGAAATAGACTGAAATATTAAATTTTTAAATTTATAAATTTGTGTGATATTATGTAATAATTAGAAAAATTTGAGTATAATTTACTTTTAATATTATTATTTTTTGTGTCTAATATATTTAGTGCAGCACAAGCACACGAAGGATTATATGATGTAGAAGAATCATATAAAAGAAATTGAAGAAAAAATAATATATAAAATTTAAGAATACTGATAAAGTAATTTATTATTACTATGATTATATATTTAAATGAAAAATTAATTAAAATAGTTCTAGGGTTCACTTTCTTTTTTAAAGGATATACTTGATTTGAGGAAAAAAGTTATGAATTTTATTAAAAAATAATTATGATATAAAATAAAGTGAATTAATTGTATTAAAATTTATATTAAATATGAAATAAAATAAGTAATTTTTTGATTCATTTTCTCATCAGATTTTTTTTTTTTAATTCTTTTGGAGTTATTTGTGATACACGGCGTATGCCATTGGAACGGAAGGCTTGCTTGAAGAAATCTGCGCGACGCCTGTTCATTCGCCGCCGCCTCTGCCCTGCGTTTCGCGACTCGTGAGTCGCGAAGTCCCCGTTCACTTCACTGGCGCTTGGTTCTTTGGTAGAACAGGCCAGATTCGCCACTGTTATGTGAGCTCTCTCCCTCCATATTCTTTTCTACGTTCTCCTTCCTTGCCCATCCGATGGCATCTCCCTCTCTACCGTTCGACGCATGCTTTTTCCTGGAAAATCTTGACATTCTCAGTATCTGCATTCACTTCTACTGAAAAATTGTGTCTGGTTCTGCAAATCCTACAAATTTCTTTTATTTATGTGAAGTCTGATGTTGTGGAGTTAATCTTTTGGATTTTGTTTTAGGTTATGTAGTTCACCAAAATCTGTGCTAAATAAAACTTATAACCTTCTATTTTTTTGTTGGCAAACATCTTTTTTTTTTCTTTGCGCCAACATCTTTGTGCCTGAACATCCTTACTGTTGCCGGGATTTCCAGTGAATGAGATGGAATAGCTTTTGTAGCTTGCATGGCTTCTATACTGCTTTCTTCAACCTTTTCAGAAATAAGATTCCCTGTGGCTTGTGATATTGCTCCTGAGAAGCACAAATCCTTTTTCCAGCATACAGAAATTTGTGATACCTGTTAAGTACAATATAGCTGTTGATTTAAGCATCTTCAACTGGACTCGATGATAATGCTGGACTCCTGAGTATCTAAGGAGTATGGGCTAGAGTCAAATTCCCTTCTGCTTCCACTTTTGGAGTTCATGTTTTGAATGCTTGTTTGTTTGCTTGTCAGCTAAAAAACAATCTTTCTGTAAAATGATCTCTTGCTTCATATCACTTGCTATTATGTAAAAATAACTTGCTTTTATTAGTTCTTTTTATGATTACAATGGTTTAATGAAGGCATAATTTTTTCTGATGCCATAGTTTTTATGTTGGCCATATACCTAAACGCGTTCAATGGAGAATATGCAACATGCGGAAGAGCTTGTGAAGGAATTTCTTGTTTTCAGAGGCTTTACTAATACACTGCAAGTATTCGAAAGAGAGCTATCAACTGATGTTGGCAGAAACTTCCAAGTAGATAAAATCACAGATCTTGTTTTCTCGGTCTACATTCCCAAATTTCAAGCAGATAAATTAGTTGGTTTGCTGAATTTTTTCAAGCAATCCTTCTCATCAGCCTCAGATGTAGTCCTACTGTCTACACTATCAAAGCTTGAGTTATCAATCTTGCGTTATTATATAGTCAATGCTTTGCAAACCGGAAGACAAGACAAGGCAGTGGAGTTTTTTGCAGTAAATGGGAATTATTTATTGCAAAAGCGTGAAGAATGGTTGCCATGGTTTGGTTGTTATTTTGATCCCTATTTTATCGACCTACATAGATCAGAAACTTCATATTATTTGTTTGACTGAATATATTCTGCAGCCATTCCATACCTGAAGAACCCAAGCCTAGATCAACAATTTCGTGTGTATTTTTCTAAGGATTGGTTTGATGCCTTGCAACTTTCACTCCACAACTTTTTAAGTGAGATCTTCAATGGGACTCATATCCTTGAAGCATTTATCTAAAACCTTTATGTTTTATTTAATTATGTGACAATCATATACCATGCTTGCTCTTAGCAGTCCTTTTTTCCCAGCTCCTGATTTCTTTATGCTACACTTGATTTTCCTTCAGAATTTACATTTATTTGATATGCTCTACATTGTTTTTTGGTCAAGCTACCTTGGTATCTGACTAATATACTTTTTTGTTCTAGCTTGTTATGTTGTAATATCTCCTTAATCAATATACGTATCCCAGTTCTGTTAAGGATAAGCATAGAAAAGAATACTGTCAAACGACTTAAGACTGACATAAAACAATTAAACCAGAAGCTGTTGCAACTCCAGGCATTGTTGGAGACAAAAGAAACTGAGATATTGAACCTGAGAAGGTAATGTATTATTCACTGACAATCATTTACTTGTGTGTTGCACTCATGATTGGCTTGTAAGTGTGCTTGGTCAAAGCCACGTGGTTTTCTTTCTATGTGCTTGCCTGTTTACTGTCAACTTCGCTTGTTGTTCTGTCCAAAAAAAAAATTGCTTTTTTGAGAAATTGATATTCACGAAAATCACAGTCAAGTTACAATATTTGGTTGATTTGTTTGAGTTGTTTCTTTACATTATTGGTTTACATTAATGAATGAATTTGTCTGTGCCACGCCACCCCTTTCATGAATGTACATATGCATTTCATGACTAAACTTGTTCATATTTTTACCGTGTTTTGCTCATAAGTACATCTAGATCATTGGTTTTCATTCTGTGGCTAAGCCATCTTTTTGAACGTCAGTTTTTCTTCCGTTTTTTGTTATCCACTTGTTTTGATGTTTTTCTTATTGCCTTTTTTTTTGCTTGCAGTATTACTGCAAGTATATCTGAAATACCCACACTTCTTGAGAGCAAGTCTCTGGATAACCAGTCTTGTGAGACCACATTGAAGGATGATGGAAGCAATTTCCCGACTGACGATTGTTGCGAAACTTCAGAAACTTATCCTGCACATACTAGAGAAAACAACAGTGCATTTGTTGGTGATGCTTCAGACTGTGCTAATGATTCTCAGGAACTAACAGAATTAAATAGAGAAATTCCTTCAATCTGTTTGAATAAATTGTCTCCAAGAGGCAGTGTTGAGGCTAGTAATGCTTTTCAGATGTTGCAGACAGGTTTCTTCCCATAATAATATATATTTGTTCCTATTTTCGAGAATCTTTATTGTTTTTCATTTGAAACATATAGAAGTTCTTAATTTCTTGAGCAATACTTTGCAATCATCTATAAGATGCTTATAGGACCTTCACAGTGAAGTCTTATTGTAATATTTTTCATTGCGTTGGTCATCAAAGCAGAAATCAAACAAGAAATATTGAGGGAGGAAGAATTTCCAGAAGTAACAGTTGATTTTCAGGTAAGCAGATACGGATATTTCCTTGTAGCTTTGTTCAATGAGTATAACACAGTCAATGTATAAGCATTGTTTGTTTTCTTTATGAGCTAATTTTATGGAGTGTTTGCTATATGAACTTTGGGACATTAGAATTTATTATTTACAGGAAACATTTTTGGGGCATTCAAGTCCAATAAGTAGGTGTCGCTTTTCTTCTTCAGGTACTAATGTTGCAAGTGCTTCTCTAGATGGTACTGTCAGGTAAATCTAGAGAACTAGAATTTATGTAATCATTAAAAGTTGCTGAACACTTTTGCAAGACTCAGTAACTTGCTCTTCTACTACACAGAATTTGGACATACGATTCAGCTACCTTAGCATCCAGAAATGCTACAATATACTGTGGGGGGGAGATTATGTCGCTTGAATGGGAGCGCAGGTCTGATCGCCTGGTAATTTTTGTCATCCCTTGGATGGTTTTATACATTTCCTTAATCCGTGCTGTAGAGAGGATGCATGAAATTTATATTTGTGGTTTCTCCCTTCTCTTGACGGTAGCTGCTCATAGGCACTGCTGATGGAGGCATCAAAGCCTGGAATGTTGATGCTAAGAGAGTTGTCTGTGACCTAAGTACCACACAAGAATTCCCAAGGTCTCTTCTAACATACAGTTAAATTAAGAATGTATTCTCTTATCAGTTAAAATTTTATGTTACAGTGTGGTGGATTTGAAATGTAGTCCAGTGGAACCGATATTTGTCTCTGCTGCTGCATCAAGACGGTACTTGTTTGGGCAACTCTTATCTTTTAATTTTGACTTTACTTTGTGAGGGAAAGGCTTGTGATACACTTTAATTGCTGTGAACTACTCCTGGGATTATACGTAGTATTATTGGTGATGATTCTTTTTTCTTTTCTTTTTGATAAAATTGGTGGTGATTCTTATAATCAACACATTTACTTTTAAGTACCACTTGTACCTTTCTTTGAGCTGATGCTTATTGTTCTCACATGTACCAAATGTTTGTAGACAGGGCTCCAGTAAAATTGATCGGTTGGGTTTTGCTTCTTTGACTGTTTGGAACATGAAAACATGGAAAGCAGTGGTAGAGGATGCATTATATGATTTTTTACATTTAATTCATTTTGCTATGACAAGTGGAACTTCTGAACTGATAAGATAATCTTCCCTTTTGAAGACAGCCCTACCCCTTGGCAAAGATCCGCCAGCAGTAACTTCACTAAGCTTTAATCACAATGGGAAGATTTTAGCTGCTTCGGCTACTGATGGGATGATTCATATGTTTGGTATCCTAAAATTGTGCCATATCTGTAATTCATTTGTGCATTTGTTACAGTCTGACAGTACCCTTTCAATAATTGCATTCTGTCAGGATATGTATTTATCTTATTTATATTTATGTTGGTTATAATGCAGGATCATTTGCATTCTCTTCTAACATATATAAGGAGCAAAATGCAAACAAAACATATATAACGAGCGTTTCATGTTCAACGATCCTTCTTTCATTTTTTGTATTTCTTTTGCAGTGCATTTATTTAGTTTTAAAAATGTTTTTTGTTTGTGCTGATCTAATGGTGCGTAGGATCTGGATATTTTGAACTTTTGATGGGCCGGGATCTATGGATGTACAGGCCTATGTTTTCTATACTTTTGCTGCTTTTAGATAGCCAAATTAATTGATATCATCATGCATGCCAGTTTGACTAGCAAATGCTAGATCCATGCTTGTTGATGCTATATATTCATCGAGTCATTGATGTTGTCCTTTCTTGGCAAATGGCAATCATTTTCACAGTTCTGAAAGATAGTTCTAAGACTTTACTATGGGCAAGAGTCAGCAAGTCTTCTTTTCCTGATATTTATTGATAGTATCTTAGCTTCCTAGTGTTGAGGCTATGTCAGTTTTAGAACTTTTCTTTAACATTCCAAATTTGGCATGGTTTGCAAATGAAAGCTTATCATGTTTTAAATGGCATATAGATAAATCTTTAAATTCCTTAATTGATAAAAGATTTGTCGGCTGGTCTGCAAATCACAGGATGGCCAGCTCATGATTCAGCTGTAAGCTCAGTACTTTTTGGACCAGATGAGACAAGCATATTCAGTTTGGGAACCGATGGCAAGGTATGTTTCATGGGCTATTAATCTGCATCTATTTCCTTACATTATAAAATTTCTGATAATTTTTCTTTCAATGCTTCTGATAAGCTTTAAAAATGTTAGATTTCAGCAAGTTCTCTGTTGCTGACTTGCTTCCATCCATTTACATACACTAATTTTCTTCTTTCGTGTATCTTTTTTCTTGCAAAACTAACGTTTTCCTGGTGTGCTTATTATCATAATTTGTTGTTTTATAACTGTTTGATAATCTTTAACATTCCTTTGATAATCTTAAACATTCCAGCTTACCTTTTTTGTGAATTCAATCCCTGGAATCCATAATGCAGATATTTGAATGGAGCCTGCACAACCAAGGGAAAGTTATTTGGTCCAGAGATTGCAGTAGGTATGGCTTTTCTTACATGACAAGACAGTTGCTAGTTTTTCTTTTCCCCGTTTTATTATTGTTGACCATTAAAGTTGACCATATTCATTTATACTTGTTTTATTATACAGGTATTGCTACCCTGAGAGTGACAATATATGCAGACATGAAATAGCACTGGATTCAAATGGAAGGAGATTGCTGGTCACGTCCGGCTCAGTTAGGTCCCCAATATATCAGGTGTCTATAAAAAGTCAATGGATCTCCCCTCATATTATATCATCAAAATTTTTAAGATATAATTAAAAACATAACAAATAAAACAATCCTTTTTACATCTCCTCGAGTGATTGCAACTAATAGTTTGACAACTTTAAATATGATAGTGATAGAGAATGCAGGCTTTGTATTTGCTAAAAGCGTGAGTAAAAAATAAATCTAAAATTTAAATGTTGATAATTGTGTGGTATGTAAATAATATACTTACGAGTGTTGTGCTTTTTTAGCCAAATGAGGAAAGAGCTCACTCGGGTACTGGGGTTGGGATGTGGGAAATTGTCGAATTAGGGGTAAAAAAATGAGTGTTGTTCGTATTCCCTGATATGTACTGTTTTAGTGTCCAAGTCACCAAAGGTCATGATACTTTCATTCAGGTGCAAAGTCATACAAGTGCCCTCAAAACTCTTCCTCACACTGCAGCAATAACTAGTGTCGATTGGCACCCAACGCTTCCCACATTCATAACAGGCTCCGCCGATCATTCTGTCCGTGTGACATCCATCATGCAATGATCATAAAGTTTCCATCTTCTCTGTGATAGCTTGCGGCACACAGAGCATTTGAATTCTCTTTAATACTCAGGAGACAAACACCAGTAATGGAGAAGTTGATAAAATATGCAAAAGATCATTCATTTGATTTACTTATATCTGTTATTTTGCTGATTTCATGTGATATGAGATGAAGTTTGAGTATTTTGTATCATTGCAGAGTGGAGTGGTATTCTGTGCTTTGTGCATGTTGACATTCTAAATCTGTGGATAGGACAAATGAAACTTGTGTTTGGTTCAAAACACCGCATTAGGGAAATACTTACTGTTCTATGTAGTATTTTCTTGCAGAGCGATAACATTGCAAATCTACAATTCATTCTTCGTTGCTCGTCATTGGTGAGGATTATGGAGTTTTGATATGATAATAATATAGCAGATGTGCAGGTGACTGTATGTTATATTGGTTTGTTAAATAGTAGTGATTTGACAAATAGCAGAGAAATTCAGAAATCAGGCTAAATTTTCTTGAATATTCAATAGACTTTATTGGTGATGTAGTCTCAGAAGATTTTGCGTACTCAAAGATGAATTCTTGAAACCAGAAGAATCTCCAGATTGGGATAGACTTGACCTTTTTACTACGGCTCTTCGTACATGAAGCCTTCAAAAGAGATGAACGGTCCTACCTGAATGGTTGTATGCACTATTGAATTGGTCTTCACAGTAAAAAAATGCTCTCTCTCTCTCTCTCTCTCTCTCTCTCTCTCTCTCTTCTTATCATTAGCTATCATAATCTAAATATCTTATGAACATGCCATCCTAATCTAATTTGATCAATGTGAGGTATTTTAAGGTTTGAGAGGGTGAGATTGTGAGATTTTTGTATTGAAGAACAGTGAAATTTTCTCAGGTGTGTTGATTTTTTTTAGATTTGAAATTTGATGTGTTATTCTTGATTGTTTTGCAGGTTTTCCTGCATTTCTTTTAATTTTGATCGGATTTTTGTTGTGATTGTGTGTGATTTCTTCTGAGATTTGTGTAGCAAAGCGAGATCGTGTTCCCAATAAGTAAAGCAGTACAGGAATTAAGATGCATTACAGTCCTTTATGATGATATCCAAAAGAAATAACAGGAAATATCCAATCCACTGCTCCTCATCTGTAACGTCCAGGGCACGTCTTGCAAAAAAGGTTTGCTGCTTGATTACCTTCCCTCTTGGTGCATGTAATTGAAAAGAATTAAGTTCATTCTTCGTCTTATCTATATATACTTAGGCCAAGAGGAGAAAGATTAGCATCATTCGACTGCAATAGTAACATTTTGACAACCCCAGTCCATAGCTACAACTATTGCTCTTTCGGCTGCGAGGCATTCGGCAGGCAATCAGAAAACCTATATGATTTCGGGTCACAATCCCTATATCACTTTATCACAAGCTCTATCCGAGACCGCATCAACATTAAACTCGAATTGATTTACCTTCTGGGGGTTTCACTCGGTCATCATCGAGCTTGTAGCTGATTCAAAAGTGATTTCAAGTGATCGCCTTACTTTTCCTGAAAAGATAGCAGTTTGAGAACTTCAGATAAACCAAATCACAAGAACAAAGAATTCCAATGTAAGGTTTTCTAATTTCGACCACATATCGTTATCTATGAGTTGGGTGTGTATACAGTAAACATTGGGAAATTTGCTTGCCTCCAAATTTTCTTCATGTATTCACAGTCTAGAATAACATGTAAGGCAATTTTGATACCTTCGTGATAGTAGCAACGACAATTTAGGGGCTGAGAACTACTTTGTGATTTATAAGAGTTAAGAACTTCATTCTTGTGCACTCTTCAAATGATCAATTTCAGCTTCAACTGGTTTCAAGTCTCCAAATATTTCTCCAAGTTTGCCCACAAGTACCCAAAAATATCTCCTCCTGTTTGTAGCCCTCAGAGGTACCGCTTTTTCTAGCGGCTTCACCTCTCACTTTCGGTCCTGCATTATCAATCACATCACAAACAAAACTATATCTACTCTTAACTGAATTTTGTGTTCTTCAATAACCATACTGCCCAGAGGTATTGTATCTGAATATATTATCAAACTAAATAATTATTTTTTTTAAATAATATGACATATTATCAAGATAACATTGAACCAAATGCCTCTTTAGTTTTGTGCGCGCCGGCCCTATTACATGATGTAAGGGCCGCATATCAAACTCTGGCCTAAAATCTTTGAGTGATAAAATGGGAATGAAGTGAGACCTACGTTAGAAAATTTCCAATTGCCAGGCAATCTCTCTGCTTCTATTTGGTGGTGCATCTTGAAAGGGAATGGGCGAATTAATTAGATCACTTTCATGGATTCACTTGACATCTGTGTCTGTTCTTGTTTGAAACTCTAGGTGCTGAATTGCAGATGAACTAGTCGATGAAAGAACATTGTAGATCCCTTTTCGAAGAGAACTCGGTATCAATTTTGAGTTCATCAAGCTTACAAAAACCTCTTTCAGTTCTGTGCTCTAAGCTCTTAGGTCCTGTTTGGCGCGAGGACTAAATAAGGACTAAATTAGGACCAAAATGATACTAATTTAAAAAACAACAATAATAATAACAAATAATAAATTTTAATCATTCTACACAAATTCTAATATAAAAAAAATATTATTTTACTTCACATACTCAATAATTTTTAATAAAAAAATTAACTTTATTTTACATCGTAGATCAAAATACTCGATTCGAATATTTTCGTCTAAGATGTGAAATAAAGTATATATTTTTATTAAAAATTATTGAGTATGTGAAGTAAAATAATATTTTTTTATATTAAAATTTGTGTAAAATGATTAAAAAATTTTATTTATTATTATTATTATTGTTTTTTAAATTAGTATCACTTTGGTCCTGATTTGGTCCTCGCGCCAAGCCGGGCCTTAATCTTGATTTTTTCTTTTTCTTCCTATTTTTGTGTTGATCAAGTAAATTGAATGTAAATGTTATTTACTTGATACTTTCTTACTAAGGAGTTACCTGCAATTATATATTTTCTGATAAGACATGCGAGAATTTTAAGACAAAAACTATTACCATATAAACTTAATTTTAATTTGTTTAAAATTAAATTAACAAAAAAACACACCCTTATTAATTAACAATCAAATATGTTATTTTGATATATAATAAGAAAATTTTAAATCTTAGATAGTAATTATCATTTTGTTATATATTTAGAATATTTTAATATCTATCTGTAAATTAAATTATATCAATAATCTAAAGTATTCCCGATGACCAATGAAGTTTTCCTTTACGTATGAAATTATAAAAAATCTATAACGATAAGGTTCCAATGTAGATTATATCAATCATCGTCAAAAAAGTCAACTTGAACGTTTTTAATTATTACTCAAATCTCCAGCCACTAATATCACCAATTAAGAGGTGGGTCCCTCTCTCTCCCAACTTATTCTCAATTGATCATGCTACTCAAATCTCCTCGTAAATATACTCATTTTTTATCTCATTTTCTCACATACATTCACTTATCTATCTTAAAATATATTTTATTTCTATAATATTTATTTTATTTATATATTTTTACTTCGTAGGATTACATTCAACATTATATAATATTTTATTCTTACAAGTATTTTATAAAATTTATTTTAAATTAAGTAAATTTTTTTTTCATATAATACACTAGATGTATGCATTTCACTTTATCCATTTTTGCTTAGATCCTGCTAATAATATTATCATCTATATATTATCATCTATTTTACTATTATTCTATATGATTGATTCAAGATATATCTAAACTGTTCGCTATTCCTGACAACTTAATCATCAATTATTTTCATAATACAAGTATTTTTATTCTAACTAAATTTTCACTTTATATATTTAATTTTTTATCTACTAAAATAAAAATCATTAGGTTTTAAGGTATTTCTCTATAATTTTTATTTTAACCCATTTCTGTTAATCTTATCAACAAGAAGAATATTATTATCCGTGAAAAACATATACTAAGTCACCTCATTTTAAATGCCTCCAGTCAGGATCTCCATAAATAATGCAAAAAAATATGAACTTAAAATTGCATCTTGTTGTACTATCTAATTATAATAGAAAAATTTATAATCAAATTTTTCTTGTGTTTGAACACAAGCATCAACTCATTAACTTGAATATAAACTTCTTTTTTTTTTAAAGAATTCTCTAAGGGGGTGTTTGGTTCGTTGTTATCTTATTACTATGTTATATAATTTAGATGTCACGACATCTAGAAGTCATCTTTTGACTAATAATATTATAATCTAATAGAAGATCATTTGTAGATGTCATTAAATCAAACAATTGCTTTCTTTAAATAATATAACATAACATTAAGAAAACATCAAACCAAACGCTCCCTAAAATACTTTCCTTAAGATTTTATAATAAGCTTTTACTAAATTAATGAAAATAAAAAATAAATCTTTTTTCTTTTTTTCATTAAATGTCTTTATTAAAAAATAAATCTTCTTCTTAATAAATGAATAGTTTTTATAGAAAATTTTTCTGACTTAGAGTTAAATTAACTCTATATATAATACATTTTGGCAATAAATATTATTCTATATTTTTTGTAACTTCTAGTTGCAAAAGTTTTTCATTTATTAAATTGACTTTTCTGTTTTTCTTCGAGTAGTTATAAATAACATCAACTTCAATGTTTCCAACCTTCAAAAGTAGTTATAAATAACATCAACTTCAATGTTTCCAATTCAAGCGTCATGATTCTCGTCTTTAATTTGTCTCGTATTTTCATGGAATTGATCGTTTGCCTAATTCATGATCGATCTCATCAAGTATAATATTTAGAATGGGAGCCTCAATTACATATTGGTTTTCACTCACCAGTAAACGGCGGCTTCTCTAGTGCTTTGCTAGTAGGTATGGAGTAAGCAAAGATCGAGACTGCTTGTTAATTAACACGCATCGATCGATATCTAAAATTTGATCTTATCGACTTGCCAAATTGCCATGTGCACATAAAATTAATAAAAATAATTGTTCTGCATATGGTGATCAAATTAACTCATGAGCATCTAATTCAGAAAAAATTAGCTTAAACGTCTACATCTTGAATGCATAATTTACAAGTCAAGGATCTCAATTAAATTCTTAAATGCGAAGCTGATCAGTGGTAGAGCTCGAAAAATTTTTCATTTCAACTGCCTGATATGATATATCTCCAGCATTAATTATGATATGATATGATATCATTAATTTCGCATTAATTAATGATCTTTTCAGAAATACTACGTACGTACGTACGTATTGCTTCCAGAAATGCAAATTATAATATTCAAGCTAATTATATATATATGGGTCCTTCCAAATTTTTTGCAATGCATTGAGCTGAGTTAAAATTAATACTATATATTACGTACCCTGTATTTAACGTAACTTAAAATATATATACTTGATAAAAAGGAAATAAGTATATTTGACCGTACGTATAATGCCCTCCACGACTACATATATATACTTACGTGTACGTATTTATGCATGCATATATGTGCATAGGTTAATTCTTTAAGAACTTTAAATTTTTTTATCTTAATTTTCTTTTTAAGGACTTAGCTGGATGCAATATTTAAAAAAAAGTAAATTACTAATAATTTATTATTATTATTATTATTATTTACTTATTGTTAACACGTGGTTCCACCACTGCATTCTATCCATACACATGGCTCTTAAGTGGCATTAACTTCTTATTTTGCTTTTATTCTCGCAGGTCTCAAACCTCGGTTAAACTTTGACCACGCGGGTTCAGGTCAAATATTGTCCACGACGATCCAGGATCACCTCTAGCAAACATCGATGACGATGTTCCTCGGCTGCACCTGTCGCAGTCGGCATGGCCCGACCGCACCATTTCCCGTACAAGACACTTTTTTCAGACACGCAAATCAAGGACCCACATGCTTCAACCATCATGAATCCCTAGAAGCAATAATAAAATCAAAAAGCCTAGCTCTCCTTTTGCTGCTACTGGTTCCCCCGAAAGCCGACAGCGCCATAGACTCACCGTTTGTTTATTCCTTTCCCTTCCGGAAAAACAAAATGAAGTTGCGCCTCCCGTTGCCTATAAAAGCCCTTGAACGGGCTTCAAGGAGAGGACAAACCTTTTTTCCGAAGAGTTGAATTCTTCTTCGATCACCTTTGTAAACGAGAACTTGAGATAGGAGAAAGCTCTCTCTCTCTCTCTTCTCTCTTTCTTCTGTTAGCTCATTATACTAGTCTTTCCGACCACCCTTTTCCTTTCTCTAGTGAAATCAATCACCTGGCTACTCGGTGGATATAGGGGATTTCTTCCTAGCTTGAACCACCTTAAACCTCTGTGTGTTGCTCTGGATCCATCTTATTCTCGTCTAAGCCTCAGTCAACAGGCTTAACTCACTGCGTGCCACCGTCTCTCGAGACTCTCTCTTTCTATATTTCTTCGGATCCCCTACATCTCACGTCAACACTTATAATTACATTTTGATTTCTCTTATTTAAGTTTTTAAATAAAACTATACGAGATCTATTTATTAAGCTCGATCCTATTTTACTTTATTTTTAGATTTCTATTTTAAATTATATGAATTTAAATTTTTAATTTTAAAAAAATTTAAAAACTACGTGAAATATTTTAAAAATATAAAATAAAAAATAATTCTAAGAACCTAGCTATTAGTTTCTTAAAAAAAAACAGAACTAAACACAGTGAGTCAGTGACCATACATCAAGCTAATCGGAAAAAATATAAGCAATTTAATGAAATGAAATATTTAAAAGCTGTGAGGGATATTGAGATATTGTGGAAAATTAATTATGTGTTTATTAATCAATTAAAAAATGATGTTAATTTAGAAATATGGTTGCCATCATGCGTGAAAAAATTTAAGAAGATAACTTTCTAAGTATGGGCATGTGCATAGACTTGAGTTTAATATGCCGTTGACGCCAATGTCACATTATGCATTTATGGCTCGAAATAATAAGAGTAGTTAGTGGTTCCTAAGGGGCAAAGAATGATTAATTGGCTGTCTAGCTAGCTACTGATTATAATTAACTATTTATTTATTTATTTTAGTTAACTACTAATATATCTTTTATTTGAATAATTTAATTAGATAATATCTATTTATCAAGATGTCTTAAATCGTAATGGATCATCTCCATGCATTTATTACTTAATTGATCTGAGCTCTAGTAAGATATTTTTGAGAATTTTATTTCTATGTTTTGATTTTTTTTATCGTAAAACTTGAAAGATTTATTTAGACTTGAATAAGAGATCAATAGTTTACTATATATATATCTTCCTTAAGAATATATATAACAATTAAAGTACAAAAAAATTTCCGTCCATAGGACAACATCTTCTATAGCAAGAGCATATCTGAAAAGACGGTGAGTGACTTCATTTCTTTCTTGTTCTGTGTGGGAGCGCTTGATTGTATTTAGTGAGTTAAACTTTTCCCCTGCAATCTCTCGATTAAGCTAATCATGCATGAACATGTTATTTTTTTTCATTCCCCCTACATAGTTATTGTACGTTAGTCTCTCTCGAGAATGAAATCTTGATAATTTATCTCTTTTACCAAGGTACGTGGTTATTATAATTTTAGTTGCCAAATATTTAGCATAAAATGTGTCGATATTACTTCTTTGATGTTTTGCTAATAGAGCAAGGGGCCTTTTAGTGTATTGTTCTCTGATTGCTATTCTTTTATCAGTGACTCCCCTTTGCGTGATATCTGGAGCCACATCAAAATTTAATTTAATTTAATTAATCATATAGTTGGGACTTGGGAGGGGTCTTCTATATGATTGTTGGAGGTGGCTTGAACTCTGTTTGGTAATAGGAAAAAAAAAAGAGAATTTGATTGAAATTTTTAGTCATTTTTGAAAAATGTGTATGATGTGAAATAAAATAAGTTGGTTATATTAAAAATTGTGTATGATGTGAAATAAAGTTGATTGATTTATTAAGAATTGTGTTGGATGTGAAATAAAGTGATTGTTTAATGTTGGAATTTGTGTGAGATGAAATATAAAATAATTTTTTAAGTTTTTTTAAAATAAATTTAAGATTTTGATCATGGGTAATTTTAGCCATGATTTTTAGCCCATTGCCAAACAGAGCTAAATTGTGCTAAATTCTTTGAGCTTATGGTCTCATCTTCTTAGCAGCTATTAGTAGGCACTTGATCAATATAATATTTGTATGTTAGAATATGATTTTTTTTTTTTTGTAAATTCTAAATACTATCTCTCTACTCTAATGTTTATTGTATTTTGAATAATTCGATATAATGAACCTGTTGTTGTGTTCATGTGCATTTGATATCTACTTGTATTGATTTGCTAACGCTAAATTTTTGAAACCTTAATTCATTAATTAGAATCAATTTTAAATATCATGATCTTAGTTTAGTATAAATATATATTATATTTATTTATTTTGATAAAAGTTTAGTATATATTTTGGTTTTGCAGTTCATTAATAAAGGCGTGCTTGATTGAGTTTTGGAAGCGAAAGTTTGTTCGAATAAGGAGGAAAAAAAATATACATCACTCATTAAAGTCTGCTTTAACTCCTGGCCGCCACTCACTGAGTGGCTAAAAATGAAGGACAACCCACCTTTCTAATTTATTCAATATAAGAAAATTAAAAAAAATATAATATTATTGTGTTTGAGAGTTATTATAAGAGAGCTCAAATTGCGATAAATATATAATTAATAAATATTTATTAATTATATATTAATATTTATATTAAATATTTAATATGGGATAACTTTTTTCTACTTATAATCCAACAAATTATTCAAGAAAATATTAACATAATTTTATCTCAATAAATTTCAAACACACACACATATATATAAAAAGAGGATGTTAAAAAATTTTGTGTTTTAGCAAAAATCATAATTTGATTTTTTTTTTCTAAATCCTTAATCATAGGTCCAAACTTCTTCCAAAAATTATTATTTGCTCTCTTCATTTCTCTTAGTTTTAATTTAAGATCCTAATTCTTTCAATAAAAATTTTAATTTGCTTAATCTTAATTTTAGGTCTTATGAAAATATACTGTAATTTTTTTTTACTTCTCTTAGATTTAATCATGAGTTCTAAAAACTTGAAATTTGCTATCCGGTCTTTCTAAAAAAATTATAATTTATTATTTCAAATTCTCATAATTTTGATCTTAGATTTTAAATTTTTAAAACAAAAATTATAATTGGTCTCTAGATTTTTCTCTTATTCTTAATATTAAGCCGTAATTGTTTACAAAAAAGTGTGAAAGAGGATGCTAAAAATTTTGCTCTATATGGGGTGCTAAAAAAATTCTATCTTTTAGAAGAAATTATAATTTAGTTTCTTTAAATTTCTTAATTTTGATATTACGTTTTAACTTCTTACAAATATTATTATTTGGCCTCCTTTTTTCTCCTAGTATTATTTTTAAGTCTCAATTCTTTCAACAAAAAACTTTAACCTGGTTAATCTTAATTTTAGGCCATATGAAAATAGTCTTGATTTAGGTACTAAAAATTTATAATTTGCTTTCAGAGTTGTGTTAATCTTGAATTTAGACTCTAAAAACTTATAATTTAATCTAACAATTTCTCTTAGTCACAGTCTGGCTTATGTCCTAAATGCTTAAAAAGGTAATTATAATTTGATCTTCAATTCTCTTAATCTTAGTCTTAAATCTTAAAAAATTATAATTTAGTACTTGACTTCTCTTAATTTCAATCTATGATCCTGAAAAATTATAATTTAATTTTTCAATTTTCTTAATTTTATCTTAAGATCTAAGTATTGATCTTACATTTTATTTTCTTACAATAAAATCTTTAATTTGTTCTCTAATTTCTCTGTCTTGATTTTAAGTTCTAAAAAATTATAATTTACTCTTTCAATTTTATTTAGACTTTATCTAATGACTTAATTCCTTATAATAAAAGTTATAACATGATCCTTATTTCTCTGGGTCCTGTTCTTAGATCCAAATTTCTCACAGCTAAGTTCTTTTCAAATTATTTCAAGAGGAGAAGACTTTCGCCACCTTGCAAAAATTATTTTTTGATCCTCTAAGCTTTTTTTAGTCTGGATCTTATAACTAATAAGTCCTAATTTCTTAGGCTCTAATGCTTTACAACAAGGTTCCTTTCAATTACTCACGATTTTTTTGATTTATTTCAACCCGAGTACGTTTTTAACTCAAAATCAAGATTTTAAAACTCGATCGATTTTGGTTTTGATTTTAATCACGGAACAAAAATATCGGTTTTTGCTGTTTCGATAATTTCAGTATCTTCAATTTTATTTTTTTATAAAGTATTTAAATTTTATAAATAAAATTATCATTATTAATGATAATTATTAAATATTATTCTTTGGGAAAAATTAGTTTCAGTTGTTTGATCAGCTGAGTTTCGACAGTTTCTGCTGGGTTTCCATTGAAACTGTCGAAACTCAGCTGAGCAAACAACGAAACTTCGAAATCGAAACTCGGTAACATTTCCAGGTCAGTTTCAGTCACCAAAAGTTGGTAACATTTTCAAATCAATTTCAATCGAAATCGATCGAAGTTTAGTTTCAGTCGAGTTTTAAAAACTCGCTCAAAATATAACTATCATTTAATACAATTTATTTGATTATGAGTAACTTATGAACATAACAAATCATTAAACAAATTTAGTTAATAGCAAATACAATAATTGTTATTAAAACAGTTAACTAAAGTTAATTATTTTAATATATATATTTCATTAATCTGGAACAGTTATTTGTTGATTAAATTTAATATGATAAAATTTGTTTATATAGCACCCTCAATAAAATAATATAATAATTAAATTTTATATTTATTTAATATTTTTTATTATAAATTAATTAATATAATATTTAGAAATCTAAGTTTTATAATTTAATGTTTGGCAATGAACTTATTAACACGTCGAAATGAAATGTAAGATTATTAGCTAAAATTATAATAGAAGAAAGAAAAAAAGCAATCACTGTTTCAGTATTTGAACAACAAATAAAATATAATTTTCACAATAAGAAAATCAAGAATACAATTTTATAATTAATATGTAAATTACCAACATTGATTATTTTAGCATATTTAAAATATTAAATAGTTTGCTAATATAAATATATTTTATTAAAAATAATCCACACAGACTACTTTTCACTACCTTTCGTTACAAATTTTTATAAAACGTGACAAGACACGATTGTATTAATTAAATATTACACTTTTCGTAATTAATGTAATAATAGCTTATTTAAATGAAACTATACGTGTAATTATCACAAATTTTTTAAAAAATTATACGTACCTAATAATATTCTATTACCACATATATATAGTAAATTCGTACGTGAGTAACATGTCACATACAGTTGTTTATAAATTATAATTTTTTTGTTTAATATTAACATAATTAATTACCTTATTAAAAAAATATTTCCATTTCATCATACAAGTTGCTTTCATTAGATTGAAGATAAAATTAAAGACATAAATTCATCTTGGTGAAATACGTTTTGAAGTAAATTAAATAGACTTACTTTGGTTTACTAACTATATATTGGTTTTAATATCTTGAATAATATATAACTAATGATAGTTTAATAAATTTGATTAATTTATAATGACATGTAACTGAAAATATTATTTTTAAAAATATTAATTTTATAATTTTTTATAATTGATATTTTCACACGTATTATTAAATTAAATAATTATTTTACTTACATGATATGATATAATATTAGAATAAAGCTGAACTAAATACTTCCTACAAATTATTAAGTATATACTAAAAATGGTTAGGCATAAGCTAAAAATTACTAGAATTTGAGTTGAAAATTACTAAGTATAGACTTAAAACTTTGTAATGATGCGATGCGATAATATCGTTTTGTTTAAAAAAACTAAAATGATACAAAACTCTGAACACTTGCTGCATGCATGTCGGGTCTTGGAATAAGGATGCGGTACAACAACCATATTCGTATCATTCTGTAAAACTTGATAACACCGTTAGCAGAAAGGCGAAAACAACAAAATTAATGCAGAAATAAAATGATCGTATTCAAAATAATTTATGATCTGTTAGTAAAAAGACATTTTCATGTTCGTATTTAAATATAACTTGTTAGCAAAAGGTTAGAAACACACAGGAATTTGATTTTTTTTTATTTAAATACAGTTTGTTAGTAAAAATGCGGAAATATCTAGAAATTTGATTTTTTTTTTTTTTTTTTTTTTTTTTGTATTTGGAGTATGAATCTCATTTCTGCGCATTCTTTTAATCCATCATATTGGAACATAAAAATTTAGCTCAAGATTTAAAACTTGGCCAAAACTATTAAGTTTCGGTCATTAAGTTTTAGTTCAAATTTTTGGTCGTATTATTTTTAGTTCAATTTTGGTCGAAATCGATCCGAAAAAACTACTGAGTTTCGGTTTCAGCCGAAGCTCAGCTAAAACTGTCGAAACTCAACCAAAATGACTAAAATTTTTCTTTTCCTAAAAGATAATACTCAATAATTATCATCAATCAATTTAATTTAAATTTCTAAAATTTAAATAATTTATGAAACCGAAACTATCAATACCAAAATGGCCGAAATTCATGTTCAATCTGATTTCAGAAAAATAATTCCAACAATAGGTTTTAATATTTTTAAATATTCAAATATGATGAAATAAAAGAATTTAAATAAAACATTCCCATCGTAACCCAAAAAAAAAAGTAGATATCACTTTATATTCAAATATAATAAAAAAAAATTTACGCAAACACACTTGCGTATTCTAATACATCTCGCTCTATATATTTCTCAACAATGTATTGATCTCGAAGACTTATAATATTAGTAGGCTTCTTAATTATTAGAACTAGTAGATATTCATAT
>KZ451980.1:1672087-1694036 GCA_002786265.1 Apostasia shenzhenica
ATTAAATGTAAATTAAAGCTTGTACACGTGAACGCCAAAAAAAGATGGATTAATTGAGTTGAATCCAGTGGTCGTCTATAAGAAAGATTTATTAGTATTTATGTATATTAATTTGGACATAATTGCCTCCCAAATTCATTTCCACAGTATAGCTTGCTATATATATATATATATGCGAATTAATTATTTACACATATAGAATTTAATTAATTACACATATAGTATATCTGATGGTTTAATTAATTTTTAGAAATTAAAAAGGAGTAAATTAAATATACCAGTGAAATAATGCAAGAAAATTTATCTTAGAATTAAGTGAGGTTGATTTCCCTCATAAATTAATTAGAAGCATTAATAGTTTTTGATAATTTTAATAGTTTTATAAGTTTTGATATTTTTAGTGTAATGTATGTATGTATGTATGTATGTTGTAATTTTTTATTTTTGACTCAAAAATTTAGAACTTAGGAAATTATGGCAGCAATGAAACTAGCGATCTTAAGATCGATTTTGACCGAAATTGAAACGTAATTGACGAATCTCACGACCAGTTTCAATGAAACTTAAAATCCATTGTTAGAAGGCACGAAGACAAATCAAAGGTAATCATTCATCACATATATAATATTGTTTATAATCAATATTATAATGACCAAAATTATAATGTACTTGGATGATCAGATCATATATATAATTAAAGACATAGGCCTTTACATTTATCATAATTTGAAGTAATCAACAATATATATCTTATCCAACTGCCACCAATCCTTAAATAAGTAGTTGAGGAACTTAATTATGATTGCAGTTGTTTTCTCTTTTTGAATACAATAACAGTAACAACTATATATGCCTTAATTCCACTAGGTGGGGTCGACTAAATGAATCCATTATTTCTATTGCGCTCTATTAATTACCAAATTCTTATTTTAGTCTAAATAATTAAAAATCACTCATTATAGTTTCTTGTCATGTCTTCTTTAGCTCCATCTTTCTCTTTGTATATGAGAAATATCTAATAACTCTATTTTCTAACTGGAGCTTTAATCGACCTACGATTTATATATTCAAACTATCTAAGCCGACTTTCTCTAAGTTTATCCTCAATTGGTGCAATACCAATTTTCTTTCAGATATATTTATTTCTCATTCTATCCTTTCGTGTATATATACACATCCATTTTAGCATTCTTATTTCTGCGATATTTATTTTATTTGTATGTTTTCTTTTTACAGGCCAGTATTCAGCATCATGTATCATTACTGGTCTCACTACAATTTTATAAAATTTACCTTTAAGTTTGGATGAGATTTTTCTATCGCACAACACACCTGAAGCATTTCTCCATTTTAATTACACGCCCTGTTTGAATAGACAACTAATTATGATTGTATCTTAAAGGCTAATATATAATTGAATCTGCAGACTATAATGCTAGAAATATTCAATGATTCTAATTTTCAACACATTGTTGGCATTATAGATATAAATAATACTACACATTTTTTATATCTTTGCCACATATATATATATATAGAAATAGGGGTGGTTAAATTTAAAGTTTAGAGTCAAGCAATAAAACAGTTATCTATAAATATATATATAGATCAAATGCTACAGTAAATTATATACAAAAGAGAAAGAGGCTTCATATTCTCTGCTTGGTAAATATGAGCTAATTAATACAAAGATCCCGCTAGCATGCATGCATGCATATGGGACGAATTTAATTATTAATTACCCATTAATCATCATCTAATTAAAAATGGTGCAGTACTGCATATCTTAACTGAACTTTTTAAACGACCAATCAACTTATACAATTATATAAGTTGAAAGGCTGAAGAAGAAGCACAGAAATACAACTGTTAGAAAATTGAAGCCATGCATCTGTAAATCCATCCCAAACAGAACGAATTAAGCTGGAATCCAATCAATGCAGAGTGCTTTAATTTGCAGCAAAAGTTGTTGTCTCTATAAATTAAGCAATGAAGGCCTCCCAATTGGCTGACAACCTGTCACAGTAATGTCTATATTTTTAGGCATGCAATGTCTGATCTCTGCTGTACACGTGGCAGCTACCTCAAATTTATGGCTTTATTTTAACTTAATTGGCCTTTGGATGTAAAAAGATCTTAATTTATAAATAATGTATATTTGTGTATTTTCACTCAAAATATATTTAAATATCCTTAAAATAATATGATGAACGACCCAGATTTTTTGTAATCTAACTATAATTAGGTTATTGAAAAATTATGATTACTCATTATAATAGAAATAAGTTAAAAATATGTGTATGTAAGATTCTATAATGTTTTGAGTGTGGCACGTAGGTAATTATCTCAAAAAAAATTTATTAAAAAAAAAATTCAGATAAATTTTAATTTAATTATAATGATAAATAATAGTTATATATAGTACGTGTATTTATTACATGACATTAAATCAGATGCGAGAAATTAATGAAAAAACTCTCCGCATATGCTCCAAGCATGAAGTGATCATCAACCTCTCGGGGAAGAAGGAAGGAAGGAAGGAAGGAAGGAAGGAAGGAAGGAAGGAAGAGATGCCAACTGGAGATCATGACTCATGAAAAATGTTGTTGCATGTAGATCGATGTAGCAGTGGAATGGCGTAAATCTTCCATCTGTCCGCCAAGTTGCTACTTTTTTTTATATATTTATATTTAATATTTATATATTTTATATATACTAATCATGTTCACCAGCTCTTAAACAGCTTTATATATATATATATTTTCATGAGTAAACGGCCTGCAGCAAATTAGAACAGCTAGCGGTAGGAGTAGGAAGCAGAGCTTCTTCAAACATAATGGAGATATTGATTCTTGTCTCCACCCTTCTCTTCCTCCACTCTCTGCTCATCCTCCTTCGGAAACTCTACGACCGATGGCGCCACCACCGCTGCTACCTCATCGACTTCGTCTGCTACAAGCCCTCCGACGACCGCAAACTCCCCACCGACCTCTGCGGTCAGGTCATCGCCCGCAACGGCTGCTTGGGTCTCAACGAGTACAAGTTCCTCCTCAAAGTCATCGTCAGCTCTGGCCTGGGCGAATCCACCTACGGTCCTCGCAGCATCATCGCCGGCCGGGAGGCCTCCCCAACTCTCGCCGACGCCTTGGCCGAGATGGACGAGTGCTTTCACGCCGTCGTGGACGATCTCTTCCGCCGCATACCCGATGTTTCCCCCGCCGCCGTCGACATCCTCGTCGTCAACGTCTCCATGTTCTCCCCTGCCCCTTCCCTCGCAGCCAGAATAATCAATCGCTACAAGCTCCGGGAAGACGTCATCGTCTACAATCTCTCCGGCATGGGCTGCAGCGCCAGCCTCGTCTCCGTAGATCTCATCAGACACATTCTTAAATGCCGCAAAAGCAAGATCGCTCTAATGGTGACGTCCGAGTCCATTGCGCCTAACTGGTATAACGGTAATAAGAGATCCATGATGCTGGGAAACTGCCTCTTCCGGTCCGGCGGCTGCGCGGCCCTTCTGACCAACGACCCGGCGCTCGGCCGTCGGCGAGCCAAGCTGCAGCTGAAGCAACTGGTGCGAACCCATTTCGGACGGAGCGATGAGGGCTACAACTGCGCGTGCCAGAAGGAAGACGAGGAAGGCCGGCATGGGTTTCACCTCAGCCGGGAGCTGCCTATGGCTGCGGCCAAGGCGTTCTTCGAGAACCTTCGCGAGCTGGCGCCGAGGGTGCTACCCGTCGCCGAGATCGCCCGGTACATCGTATCAGAGTTCCTTCTTTCGAAGTGGAAGAAGAAGGCTTCTTCCAAGGAGGATGAGTTCAGGAGCGGCGTCAACATGAAGACCGGCGTGGAACACTTCTGCCTTCACACCGGCGGCTCTGCGGTGATCGAGGGCGTCGGTCGGAGTTTGGGGCTCGATGAGAAGGATTTGGAGCCTGCGAGGATGACGCTGCACCGGTTCGGCAACACGTCGGCGAGCAGCGTATGGTACGTTCTAAGCTACATGGAGGCGAAGAAGAGGTTGAAAACAGGGGATAGGGTGCTGATGATCACCTTCGGCGGAGGGTTCAAGTGCAATAGCTGCCTCTGGGCAGTTCTCCGGGAGATGGGTGATTTGGGGGCGTGGGGAGATTCCATCGAAGTTTACCCACCAAAAACCCTAATCAATCCGTTTATGGATAAGTATGGCTGGATCAATGATCCCAACGCTGAGGTCATAATTCAGAGCGTGAGGGAATCTATGGAAATGGGAAGTAAATCAGACACCTAGATCTATATATAGATGATGATCTTCTTCTTCTTCTTCTTCTTCTTCTTCTTCTTCTTCTTCTTCACTGCTTCATCATGTCATATATATAGATGCATGTTTTATAACACTGCGATTGGAATTGGATAGAGAAGATGGCGAGTTGATTCAATTGCATGCCCGAAGAACTAAGAGATCTAAGGGCTTGTTATATATCATAATAATAATAATAATAATTTGTATTTAGATTTTTCAATATTTGTGCTTAATTGTTCTCATAATAAAATTTGTGCCTCCTTGTTCTTATATATATTACACTACTCAAATAAATGATTAATTAATTTGCATGCTCTGTTCGATGAACTTCAAATTAAGTGCATGCTCTGTTCAATCATATAAGTGGTTACTTCTCGATAGCTACTCGTCTCTCTCTGAATGCAAAGGAAACTAGAATTAGGCAAGAGGAGATGGTATTAAATATCACAACTAGCATGTAGTGCCTGTGAAAGAAATTAATTGATCATCATTCAATGCAGTAGAGTAGTTATACCTTCCACCGCGTTGTAGAAATTAGTGAACTCACATGGCTAGCTAGCTAGCACTTGTGCATATATTCAAGGAACCTGAAAGCTCCACGAGGATCTGCCTCTCATGACTTCCTAGCTGAAAGATTTGATCCAAAAGATTTTCTTAAATGCATAATGCAGCAACCAGCTCTATACTCTGACAGAGAATGCTAACTTATCTGACCATGATCTCTATACTGTAATCTTTTGATCCTCTGATATTAAATTGAGTAAAGATGACCCTTTTTTTTTTTGTTAATTTTGAGTATTTTTCCTTCTTCCTCTCCTCTTCTCCTTGGGCTAGTTGATGGAAACCTAAAGGAGAAGATTGAAAGTTTGGCTAAGAAAATAAGAAATTTTTTGGAAAATCATTAGTGTAAGCTGGAATTCAACTTCTCTTTCCTTTTCTTTCTTATTCTTTTTTGATTCTTCATCTTTATCTTCTTTCCATCTTGAGCTGAATGATAGGAAAATATGGGAGCTAGGTGAAGAGAAACAAGAAAGTAGCAAACAAAGTCAAGGGAAAGCTAAAAGATCTAAACAAGGAAATCATAAGGGTGCTTACTCAGCTACAAAGGAGAAGAATTCCTTTACAAGCTAGGCAACGCTCATGCATATAAATTTAAGAATTCAAATTTTAAACATAATATTTGAGTAAATTAAAATACATATTATTATTTGTGAATTAGAATGCTTAGTTAATGCATGTAAAGTGAAGTTTTAGAGTTAATTATGAATTCTAAAAACTTTATAGATATTTTTATTTTGTTGAAAAAATTCTTTTGAGATTCATGTTTATATAAATATACCCATATGTTAAGTGTAGAAATGTTGTGGCAAGTTGCTGTCATTTTGCATGGCTGGATGAATAGGTAAAACTTATTTATTCTTTCTAAAATTTTGATATGTTCTAGATCAAGATTAGTTTAATTTTTATAACTAGAGCTACTCTTAATTTTAATTCTATGAATGATTTTAGAACTCTTTTTGTTAGACTGCCAAAATTTAATTGAAATCTAACACAATTTAGTTTAAAAGGGAAAAATAGTATCAAATGAAATCAGATTTTTGTGAAACTAATTTGCTGATTAGAGACTTCCATACCTACAAACTAATATCTTAAATATCATCAAACTCACGGATTTAGTAGTTTTCGAATTATTTAAAGTGACATTATAGAATCTGTCCAGAGTTTTGCTTAGACACATGCTGATTTATATTAAGTTTTGGAGTACTAAATAATATTCGAATATTTCAAAAAATAACAGTTATCTAGTTCACTTGATTTGCTACGAAGTTTATGTTTATCACGTGCTCTAAAATTGGCTCCAAGTCTATATTCTAATTAGTTGAATTTACCATTGAATTGTCTTTGTTTTGTTAGCTGGTATAGTATAACATTCTCATGTTTTCATGATTATAGTGATTCTCTTGTTGATATAAATGAATGGATTTATGATTGTGTTGGATTGTAATATAGTTAAAATTGCTAATTGAACAATAATGAGTTTATTATACCAAACAATATTGTTGGGTACTATTACATTAAGAAGACCAAATTTAGAGGACTTGTTTTAAATGTGAATTAAATTAAAAAGTTTAAGTACAACAATTGGTTAAGATTTAGATTTCTCGTGATTTAGATTTCTCGTGACATGCTTGTTTGTCCAATTTGAGCATTGATGATTTTAAGTGATAGTCGATAAGGGCTATTTATAATATGTTACTAATCTTTAAGCTATCGCTAAGGGTATGATTGACAATGATTTTTGATGCCATGCTATCCTGAGTAGTCGTTGATGACTATTCAATCTTGTTTATGCAAAGTAATGTCATACTGAGAAATCAAGGCCCAAAAATAAAAGTGATTAATCAAAAAATAGATTAATGCGTAAACTTTTTTGTGACATTTGTTTTGATATTGAGTATATTATTCTTACAATTAGGTGCAGATAATATTGTATTAATAATGTTACAGGACTAGTATGATTGCATGGCTTTTATTTAGTGTGAATATTTACCTACTCAATCCTGAGGTTGGTAGACTGAAGCTCTTTCGGCACGTACTACTTCACCAAGTCAGGCACGGGCAAGGGTAAGGAGATTAATTGGTAAGGCTTAGCCGTGTTTTTCTTATTTTGTAGTAGACCTAATATGCTCGGGTGATCTTTTGTAATTAATGATATCAAAACTGTAAAGTAATGTTAAAAAAAACTCTAAACTTTTATGTTATTTATATCATATATATTGATCTTTTTGAAAGAAATATTTAATTTGAGTTACTATCGCGACAACGTTTGTGACTTCTTATTTGTGTAATTGTGATTTTCACTTAAAACCTTGCAACTAATTGACTTGAAGTAAGAATATGAAATTATGTTTAATTTGAAGTTTGATAGGGTTATGGTTTATATAGGTGATTCTAATCCTTGTTGGACTTGAGTCGAGTATATGATTATATGGCTATTTAAATGCAAGCATATGTTTGTTACTCTTATTTGTGATACCTAAGGGAGGATAAGTGTATGCACATGTCATCACACTCAATAAAACATGAGATATAATGAGATTGGGCAAGTTTACGGACTTGCCAAATAAATAATTTGTACAATAAATTGCAGCTCTTGGCATGCTTAAGTTTAGGCTGATAAATAGTGTTAAAAGAGACATAAGAATGAATTGTCTCACATCGAAAAAAAAATGAGAGATCCTGAGTTGTATGAGTAAGTAATGTAATCTCAAATGATAGAGTATCTTTTGGGATAAAATTGTGAGACTAATGACGAAAAATTCTGTAGTTTAACATGCTTGAGCTACAATAATACTAAGTATGGCCTTCTAGAAAGTGCTTAAGCTATAAAGCTAAGATAGATAATATCTCTGTATTAGGATCACAGAATATTACAATATAAATAATTATTTTATATAAAATAATTAAATTAAATTTAATATTAATTTTAAGTATTTTAAATTTTAAATTGCATAATAATTATTTAATATCCTAAATATAAAATTTTAAATAAATAAAATCAATTCTAAGACAATAAAATAAACCAAACAGGATGCTGCACATTACTTTTTTATCAGTACTTAAATTTTTAATTTGTTGAACATCTATTGAGAAATAATTATTATGCGCCTCCCAATATGACGACATCATGTCGGAGATGTAATTCCATGGATCTTTGACTTTTCTTTATAAGAATTTTAAAAGAAAATTGGTTGAAATTTTTAGCTATTTTTGAAAAATTTGTATGATATTAAATAAATTCAGTTGGTTATATTAAAAATTGGGGTAAATTATACCCAGGTCTCTGAGTTTAAAACTTAATATCGTGCAGGTCTATGTTTTTAAATCTATAACATCGGAGTCTCTGAGTTTTAATAAATTATCAAATAAGTTCTTTTTTTATTATTAAATTTTTTTAAAATTATCGTTTTACCTCCTGCCGTTCTCTCTCTCCTCCCGATCTGGCGCACGCAGCGGTCCAGCGCGACCCGCGCGCGTGCTCCGGATCGGGAGGAGAGAGAGAGAGGCCGCCTCTCTCTCTCTCCTCTCAGTTCGGCGCACGCGCGCGGGCTGCGCGTGCACCGGATCTAGAGGAGAGAGAAAACAACAAGGGATAAAACAGTAATTTTAAAAAATTATAATAATAAAAAAAATGAAAAAAGGACCGATTTGATAATTTATTAAAACTCAGGGACCCCGATGTTATAAATTAAAAAACGTAGACCTGCATGATATTAAGCGTTAAACTCAGGGACCTAGGTGTAATTGTCCTATAAATTGTGTAGAATGTGAAATAAAATTGATTGATTTATTGAGAATTGGATGTGTTAGATGTGAAATAAAGTGATTGTTTAATATTAGAATTTGTGTGGGATGAGATTTAAAATCATTTTTAAAGTTTTTTTAAAATAAATTTAGGATTTTCGCCATGGCTAATTTTATCCATGATTAATTTTAGGCCATGAATTGTCAAACAGGGCCTTAGTTTGGATTTCTTTGGGCCAAATAACTATTACAATAATGTTCCTCAGTGACCAAATGAAGTAGCCCCTTGCATCTCTGGGAGCTGATGTTATAAGGTAGCTGCTTAAATAATAGTCTTACTAGAATCATAAGCCAAGTTCAAAAATCTTTCATTATCTTACTTCCATCAATCTGTAAAAACGTTAGTAGTGAAAAACATTCTTATTGTGAGCTGAATCTTAATACTTGGCACCACAAAGAAATCAGGGATTCCAGTCTGAAAAAAATAAAGAGACAGAGAGAGAGAAGGAAATAAGATGAATTTATCTATCATTATGAGCTGAATCTTAATACTTCTTCTTTCATACCCTGTTTCCGATAAGATGTTTTTTTATCTTGCAAAGAAATAATAATTCATGAAATAACCTTCACCCACCAAAATATTTGTATTTTACATGATACATAGTCACACCTAATGTCTGAATTACATACAACACAAGTAATTTACATTAGATCATTACACAATTGTCTCAGAAACTAGATTAACTTCCTGTTCCTACTAGTCGTAACAGCCATTGTTGTGATCTGAGGGCCTTTGAGAAATTCCTTGTACCACTTTGCAGATTGCTTTGGAGTTCTCTTTAGAGTGGTATAATCCACATGATAGAGGCCAAATCTTAGAGTGTAGCCGTACAACCATTCAAAGTTGTCAATTAAAGACCATACAAAGTAGCCTCTAACATCTGCTCCTTTCCTGCAGCCACCATTCAACATGTTTCAACTTAATAAGCAATAAAATTTTTAAAAAAAAGTAATCAGTTCATCTAGAAATACAGGTAACTTAAAAAAAATAGTTCCTCACATGAGCTCTAAGTGTCATTTTTCTGTAACAGCTACATTTCTTTTGTTCAATTCCGGCCAGTGCCACAAGATTAAATTCCATTAAATTACTATATATCTCTCAATTAAGGTCCTCTAAACAATGTCGAACTTTGGGTAAACTTTAAATTTTTGAGTTACTTTGTAGACTGACAGGACGGCTAATTTCTTGTCTTATGAAAAGTTTAATTAGTAGTTCTTTAATATGTTGAAATTACCTGATCGCATTAGATAGAGATGAAAGATAGCTTCTGAGATATTCAATTCTGCCATGATCATTGAGCAATTCAGTAGTTGATACTTCGCTGCTGTCCTTTTGAGCGTAGCCTGAATTGGGAGTGATGTAGATATATTTATATATTAGTAATGTTTGTTAATTTCTTTAGGAAAAAAAAGGCTCAGTTTCATATGAACATACAAAAAACATACCATTTTCTGTAATAATCATCGGTATATTTCTGTATCTTTCCATGACATACAAAACTATCTTTTCGATGCCATAAGGAGTAACAAAAAAATCAGGCATATCAGTCTGCCAAGGGAAAAACTTTAGTCAGGCCTCTAGCTAGCTCATGAGGTCATGAAATAACTATGAATATGAAGACTTTTTACTTACTGTTGGCCCAATGGGCACCCCATTTTTGAAGCCGGTGGTGATCACAGATCCGTTGCCTTCAAGAGGACCCGAGTTGTAGGCTGAGAACATACGATCTTCTGTATACAGGGCTGTGTAGTGATTTATTCCAATGAAGTCCAAGGTATTGTTTAATTTCCTCTTATCCTCTGAAGAAAATGTTGGCAATCTTGATCCTAATATTTGCAGCATTTCCGGAGGATAATTCCCGTAGATAATAGGATCAAGAAACCTATAACATAATAAATGAGTGGAGATTAAATTAATAATATGTAATTCAGACGAAAATTAATACTTGTGATCTAATTAAATGCATTAATTAAATTGATTATTAATATCTACCATGCAACATCAAATGCCAAAGCTCTTGCTGCTGCCAACCGCTCCTTTGGAGTATCCATGAATGGCACAAACCAAGCTGTGGACATCACAATGCCAATGGAACCTCCTTGTTTCGCCTTGAAATTAATTAATTTAAAGGTATTTAATTAGTTAATGATCATTAATATATATATATATTACGTACAAGAAAAATAAAGGAAAAAAAAGAAGGTTATATATATTTGGTACCTGATATTTCCTTCTGTAAATGTCAACAGCTGTAGCATGGGAAAGTATGACATTATGGGCCGCAATATATGGCTCTATATTGGAATCTCCTGATGAACATTGGCCATAAGGTTCCGAACAGCGGCCTGGAGGATATGTCCCCTCCCTGTATCCCTTTTTCACCATCACATTTGGCTCATTAAATGTATTCCAGTATTTCACCTTTTCACCAAATTCCTTGAAACACAAATCCGCGTAATATCCAAAATCTTCTCTGCAAATTCAAGCAAAATTATATATATATATATATATATATATATATATATATATTGATCTAATTTGTAGAAGGAATATTATATTACTGGATGAGATGAATTAATTAATTAATAATATCGTACTGTATCTGATAATTTAGCCATGCCCCGTATCGGTCTTCTAACGCTTGAGGGATGTCGTAGTGACTTAGTGTAATAAATGGTTGTATTCCTGTTTGTTTCATGTACATAAAATAATTAACATCTAATTAATTAATCCAAAGATTATAAATTAAAAAAAAGCATGCATTCAATGGGAAATGTACCCTTGAGTAGCAAGGCATCAATAAGCTTCTTGTAAAAGGCAATGCCTTCTTGGTTGATTTCCCCAAATCTGCCTCCTAATTAATAGTTTTATGTACATGGATAACAGAAATTAAATGTTAATAATAATTATAATGTTAGAGAGTGAAAAATTATTGTGTACGGCGAGCGATCCACATCAGTGGTTCGCTTGCCAGTTGTAACTCACTGCGTGTGCGCGGTGGGCCATGCTCTTTATGGAAATTAAACGGAGCAGATAATCAGACCGTCTGGTTGCGTTAATGCTATGGTCAGACCGAACTATCCGGTCCAACCGGACCGTCCGTTTGATCATCTCAAACAATCCGATCAGGCCTTAAAAAAAGTAGGTATAGCTTGAAATTAAGTAGACATACATCCAGAATAATAAGTATCATATGTACTCACATCCTCTTTAATTGATACCTACCAAATTTGAAGTTATACTTACTATTTTTTGGACGTATAGCTACTTTTAATACTTAACTTTCTAGTAGTCGAATGAATCGTTCGGTTGGCCAAGCAGACTGTCCGGTCGAGCTGACCAGACGGCTGGTCGAGCGCCATCGAACCGTCCGGTCAGGCCACCAAAAGATCTAGTAAGCATTCAAAGTAGGCATACATCCAAAAAAAATAGGTATAACTTGATTTCAAGTAAGTATACGTTTAGAATAGTATACCATGTACTCATATCCTCTCTTATTTATATTGCCTAATTTCAAATTATATCTATTTTTTTGGACATATACTTACTTTTCTAGTGGCTAAACGGACTGTCCGGTCAGCCAACCAGACGGTCTGATCGAGCTGGCCAGACGGTCCGATTGGGTGCCGCCGAAGCCTCATCAGACGGTCCGATCGTCCGCTCCGTTTAATTGCCGTGAAGCGCGAGACCCACAGCGCACACGTGGTGAGTTTCAAATTGGCGAGCGAACCACTGACGCCGCACACAATAATTTTTCGTGAATAACATGGATTTAATGGTTTAAATATTAAGAGCTGCAGTTTTTTACTTGGCAGAATTCTTGACCATGAGACGGAGAATCTGTAGGCATTGACTCCAAGAGAATTCATTAATTCTACGTCATCCTGTTTAATTCATGTGATTAGAACGCATTGGATCAGATTAATATTTCAAACTTTCAATTGATATTAATAAAGTTGACCAAATTCAAATTAAGTCTAAATATAACGTATATATAATCCGCACGTTGTACTGGTGATAATGGTCGTCTGCTACGTCTCCGGTACTTCCATCTTTAATTTTTCCTGTTATAAATCAAAAATTAATCATACATAATATAAATTTATAAAAAGCCATTAATTTATAAAATGATATAAAATGACATTTTTATCATTAATTTTAGTGCAAGCAGATTGAGATAACAACAATTAAATTAAATAATCTTATCATTAAGTACTAATTTACCTGGTAAGTGCACGAAGACGTCCCAATTGCTCAGGCCTTTGTTACCATCCAAATATCCACCCTCTATCTGGAGGCGTTCATGAATAATTAATTAATCTATTAGATTATCTTCTCAATAAACACAGTCATTATATATCAAGCACTCATAAAATGGATATTAATGGGCTTGGCCCAGGCCCATTACAAAAAGTTTTGAAAATTTCAGGCCCAACAGTTACAAATATTAATATCTAATAAAATGGATGTGATGCCCATCAGAAATGCGCAACTAAAATGGTACTAATTTAGAAAATAATAATAATAAATAATTTTTAATATAAAAAAATTATTATTGTGATATTGGCGTTTTCTCTCGGTTTTCTTCAATGGTTGTGAAAGTGATTTCATAGATATCGGGAGGTGATCACTTAGGTAAGCTCTAGGAGTGATTAGGTAACATCCAAAATCTATTTTCTATATCTTATTTAAGATTGAGAACCATTTGCTTGGAGTAATGTTCTCTTCTTATATATTTTTTTATATAATATAGTCTCTTTCTGATCTTTTTCATTGATGTTGGATGTTTTAATTCTTAGCATAGATTTACAATTCTTGTGATTGTATTGTTATTTTATTATCATTATTTTTCATAATATTTTTCTCCTTATAATTTATTTGATTAGCTACATGTGCATCTATCGATTCAATTCAAGGCTAATTTGTCAACTTGCATAATTTTTTGACGTATTACTCAATTTTCTGATTTTTGAGAAGTTATGAGTTTATTTAGCTAAGTTGAAGTTAATTGGCTAAGTGTGTTTGTTTAATCACGTTAAAATTAATTTAATTCACTTTAGCCCACTATGCCATGACATTATACATAAATTTTAATATTAAAATTTAACTTTATTTACATTTACATATATATCACAATAATTAATAACTAATTATATATTATATCCATTACATATTTCAATGTAATAACTAATTTTATAATCATCAATAAAAAATATCTTTATTTAAATTTAATTTTACTATTATTAATGATTAACCTATGCAACTAAACACATAAAGTTATCTTTAATATGGAATACCACATCACATACAAATTTTATTATTATTATTTAACTATATTTTACATTATAAATACACATATTTTAAAATAAAAAATTAATTTTATATTACTCATGCAATATTTAATATAATGGCTAACTTAATTTATTTTACATCCTATATATATATAATAACTCTCGATAAAGTTAGCATCATCCAAAATCAGCTTTAAAATTAGCTAATTAAAAGCTGGAGAGTTTCTTTAAAAATCAACCAATTTAGATGAGAAGAAAAGCCAATTGGCAGATATATATCTGTTTATATGTATGTATATATATATATATGTAGAGAAATTAAATTAAATTTAGAAGAGATCAATAATTAAGACAACGAGATCATAAGGAAATTAGGTGCAGGAACCTGATAATAAGAGGTAGAAGTCCCAAAAAGGAAGTCAGGTGGGAATTGGCTACGATCCAATCCAGCAGCCAACGATATCAACAGACCAACAACACCACCAACTACTACTAGCACTGCCTCCATCATCTTCTTCTTCCTCTCCATCTCCCTCCCTCCCTCTCTAGTTCTCTCTCTCTCTCTCTCTCTCTCTCTCTCTCCCTCTCAGTACGAAGGTAATTAATGGTGGAGGTCTCTACGAAGCTTGAGGCCGGACGATGGCCTTTTATAGACAAAAAAAAAAGAGCTTGCACGGACGTACCCTCTCATAAATCCTGATATTAACTAATTATATTGTTATATAAATATTAATTATTTGATGCGAATTAATTAACTACATGCAAATAAATATTACTTTCACACGCAACTTACCTATTACCTCCTCCTTTCAAAAAAGACCAAAAAAAAACTTGCCTATCGATCATCTCTCAGTTTTTCTTTTTTTCTTTTTTTAAAAAAATTTGATATCATCACCTCACGGGTTTTTAATTGTGAACTGACAATAACATGCCGTCCGACTAGATGCTGTGAAAATCTTCGGAGTATCTAATTTTGGCTGTAAATGTAATTTTTTATATAATTAATTTGCCTATAGTTGTTTTGATGATAATTTAAAGTTTGAGAAAGCTATAAGAAAAAACAACAAAAATAATTGAGGTTAGGACCTACGCAAGTATCTGCATTAATGCAGGTATTTGAGAGCAAAAGTTTCTTTATTTGCGATGAGGTCTGGATATCTTCAGTCAAATGGATCCTTGATATATATATATATATATATATATATATATATATACGAGAGAGAGAGAGAGAGAGAGAGAGAGAGAGAGAGGCTGTTTTGTGTAAAAGTTTCTCAAATTATTCCCATACCCATGTAATACTTGTTTGAAATATTTTTATATACAAATTGTTATAGTGGTGATCTAGTGGAGAATTAAAGCTTGTGCTCTCCATGATTAAAGGTCAAATCCCATTAGATTTATAAGGATCTTGATTCAAGCTGGCTCATATTCGAACATACTTCAAATTCAATACTGTTAGATAGATTTTGAGCCTAGCAGAACTCAAAATTTTTGATCTCAAGTTGCCTTCCGTACGCTCAAAAGTAGTCCGATAATATATAGGCCTCTGTTCGAAGGCAAATATAAATTATCTGGCCTTGGATTACAAGAACCTAGCTTGTGCAAATGAATTAGCTTGAAGTGACTGGATATAAAGGTATAGTTAAGGGGGAAGCTTAAGCCATTGTAGCCACAAAAAAGGACGTAATATCTTCACTTGCACCTAATTGGAGAATGGAGATTAACATAGAATGATGGATACTTTCTCATTCAAAATTTTATTCAGCTTTTGAAACCTTCACTTTTTTCACCAATCAAAGGAGTCTTGATTCACCACAGCTCAATTATGGTGATAGATCTCTCAAATACTCTATTCTTCATTGTTATTATGATGAGCTAACTCTATTAATTTGTTCAAGTAGAAAAATCTCCTTCTCAAATTATCTGAGAAGTTTCATACCTGCAACTCTTGGATAAGGTTTATATTTGGAGTGATTTGTTATCTTCATCATTATATTTGACGCATTCTTGTCAGTATAAATCTTTCTCGGGTGTATGATTTTTTTGTTCATGAGGACATTCTATATCCAATTATGGTATCGAACTTTGATGTGCTTTGAATTTGAATGTCAACTTTAGTTTTTTGTGAAGTAGATAATGTTTTGGTGATCACATTATAAGATTTATTTATCTTAATAATTATGACCCAGATTGTCAGGTAATCCCTTCATCCACTCGATTTCATTATAACCTTTTATTGTTGTTAAATATTCAAATTTGGTTGCCGAAAGCGCCATGCACTTCTTTTGCTTTGCTTGCTATAATATAGATTCTTTGGTGAATTAATTTTTTGAGATATATAGAAGGTGATAAAATTATTGTAATGTTATGAGATTGAATAGAATTATTATATTATTAAAGATTTTATTTAATGTGAAATAATTTTTTTATTGAAGCATACACAAAATGTGAATTAAAATTAATTTTTCATATTATATTTATACTTTGCACACATCGGAGCATATCTTCTTCGATGATTTCTTCTTTCTAGCTTTCCTATAAAAAACTTCACAAATAATTCTCCTATATGTTAATTTCCTTGCAATAAGAAAATCAACATGCATGTTGGTAATTAGTTGTGCTTCCAAATAGTGGAATGAAAATTATCTTTTGGTGGGCCTCATAGCCTTCTTTTTGATTTCACCTCTAATGACTTCAAGCAGTGCCCTGAAATAGATACTTTCTCTTATATTATATAACTCGTAAAAAGCAACACTTTTACAGCTCTAGATGCGGCAAAAATGTATCCGTCGTCGTCGTTTATCTTATCAATTGAAAACCAAAATCAAATTAAAATGAATATCGAAGCATGCATCTTCTTTCAATGTTAGTGCTGGCATTTCGAGATTGATACCCACTGCCTAATATTTTTTTAACACATCGTTGTTGCTCCTTCTAGTAACTCTAAAATCACCTGCAGGTTTACACTCATGCCACTCCTACAGCAGAAGCGACGGGAGCCCTTATTGCGATGACAGCCGCCCAGGAGTTGGCGAATACGGGGACGAAATTTGGTTAGAGGACGACTCTGCCATCACTATTACGGACTTTCACCGGACAGCCAGAGGACACCCTCCCAACAAGACCATGGCCCAGATCGTCAACCTTTTTACGCTTTTAAGGCGTACAAGATATCTCATGTATATAGAGAGCGGCAGATTTTGTAGCTTCCTTTTCTTGTTTAGATGATTTAGAGTGGCGTAGAGGCATGTCCCTCCCACTCGATTTTTATGCGATTCTTGACGAGGATCGAACTTTTTGTACCTGATATATCTTTCTTTACTACTATCGTATTATAGGCTACGGCCGAATTTCAAAAAAAATCACTTGCAGGTTATAGGTCAATGCTAGAAGATGAAATTGTGCGCACCGCCGTTAAAATTAAAAAAAAAAAAAAAAAAGTTCTTCACGCATTTAATTAGTTGAAAAGGGGGAAGGAAGAGAACGCGTTGTTTATGCGTCGAACTTCCCGAAGATCTGGGAAACGGATAACTATCCAGATCACCGGAAAGCGGATGAGGTCGCCGCGTGTGGACGGCTGATCCGATCAGGGTGGGCTGTACGTCTGATCAAATCCGATCCGACGGTGTTGAGGTGTTTTCGCTCTCTGGGCAGGGCAGTCAACTACGAAGTTTGACACGATAAGATGACCATCCGACGTGGTGGTGAGGCACGCATGTGTATATCTTTTGGGGCAAACATCAGCATAGCATCTGTTTTTTTTTTTTTTTTGAATAATTACCTACGTGCTACATAAATCTTCATATATTACATCACATATATTTTTTTTATAATCTATAATATAAATTTTGTGAAGAAAATATGTGTGATGTAATATTAAAAAATTTGTGTGACTTGCAGGTAATTATTCCTTTTTTTTTCTTTTGATATTAAGGACGGCTTCAGTTATCAAACTAATTAAACTGTACATGAGTTTATCCAGATGGAGTTCGCCAAACTTTATTTAAACCATAAGCAACTGGATAAAGTATTTGATTAGTTGAATAATAACAGCTGGGAGGATTCTATCTCAAAATTTGTTTGAAATAGATAATTTAAAATTGAAAAATTTTATATATGATTTTTGAGCAAAAAAATATATATCTATCTATCAAGATTTTATCCCATTAGCTATATAAATACTTTGTTCCATTACATTATACCAAATAACAATTCATTCAATTTCAAATATATATGATTATTTCTTAAAATTTTTTATCTTTTTTGGTCTTTATCTTACTTTTTCTATATAAATAAAATTTAATAATACAGCTTTTTCTTACTATTTTTTTTTGATTTGTATTATATATACCTAAACTATGTAAATTACCTCTAAGTTTATCTTCAATTGAAGCTGTTCAAATCTTCACAAAAATATGAAATAATAGCCAGCCAACTTTGATTACCTTTTGTATTAATGAATAATCAAGAAGTAGGATATGAAAAATCTTCTTTCCCAAAGTGTAGAACTTTACACTAAATAAAAATTAATACCAAGCTGCGCGCCCCAAAACTAATGGCAAAGTCGTCAAAGCCAAGATGGGCAAGCCTTCTTTAGGCACAACATTTTACTTTTATTCTCGTTTCATTTTTTGATCATTGCTTCTCAATGTTTTGGCGCAATCTAAAAGGGATCACATTATAGCTGTTTTGCCATGCTACTTCAGCGGTTCAACACCCAATTCCAGCATGCTACATAGTAGAGTTTTTGAGATGTGTCACGCATAAAATGATGATAAAATACTATAACATATCATTTTCTTATTGATTAGTATAATATTTGTTTTATATAAATTATTTTTCATCTGGAATGGGTGTTTTGAAATTTATATACATTTATGAAGATAAAAAGGACTATATAAAGCAAAAAGATGATTCATACAAACCATCATATTTAGTATAACAATGTTCATGCTTTTTATGATCTTTTTTTGCTTTATATAGACTTTTTTTAGTGTATATTTCTATATAAACTAAATAAAATGCTCATACAAAGTAAAACAAAAATCATACAAAATGAAAAATAAATAAAATAATAAAATAATGATCATTAGTTGGGATTGAGTGTTGAACCAACGAGAATGTGTGTGACGAACTGTGGCCGATAAGAAGTGATTTTCAAGTAATGTCCTAATAAAATTTGACTTCTGGTAAGTTTTTAGACTGAATGATAAGTGGTGAAAAAAGAACAATAATAAAATATACATGTAAAAGAGATAGAAGGTTCTGAGTTATATAATTAAATAATATGATCCAAATAGTAAAAATATATTTTGAGGTAAAAATGTGAGGCTAATGATGAAAATTATTGGAGAAAGAAGTGACTGAATGTCATGAGAGTGACTATCATTAGCTTAATACTATCACTCTCTCTAATATAATCCTAAGTGGGTACACCACCGTAGAAGAGAAGATTAAGTACGACTTGTGAGCACCGAGTTAGCATTATTATAGGTGAAGTAATTGTGCTTTTACTGGTAGCTTAAACTTTTAGGAGGGTTAATAATACCAAGAATCTTAACAATTTGTGTCAAAGCAGGTCTCTAGTTTGAATCCCAATAGTATGCCACTGGTAATTGTTGGGAAAAATTAATAAGCGAATTTGTTGTGCCTTTTCTACTAACTTAATTTTTTAGAAAAATTAACAGTATCAAAAATTTTAATAATAAAAAATTCATAGTTAAGCTTACTTTAACTGAAGTAATACTAAAATGAATAATTCTCTTAAAAATTACTCAATTTGCATAATTTCTTAAGCCAAATTAAGTGGATAATACTTTTAAATTTGGATTATAAAATATTATTATGTGTGATGCCCAAACTTAATAATTTTTCTTAGGTGTGATAATATAAAACATTAAAGATGTTATAGAACAACTTAAACTTGATGCTAGCTGCTGATCTTTATAATCAATAAACTAATTTACTTTTCTAACAATTTCAAGAGTTATTCACCACTCTTATTCTTTCTCATCACTTTCTTAATTAAGGGAGACACTCATTTTATTTCAATTATTTTGAAACTTCAACTATCTCTCTAAATTTCAAAGAAGAACTTGTTAATTTCTTTATTGATATTTCCAATCTTTTTTTAAATTAATTATATTTTTCCTCTCCAGCAATCATTATAGTTGGTGCTTTTCTTACTTGAGCATCAAATTCCTTGTTGTTCTAATTCCTTTGGTATATTTCTTCTGTTTTTCAAATTCATCCAATTATAATAAGAAGATGGGGCAGAGGAAAACGAGCAAGGTGCTGTTAGTCCCGGCTTAGCAAATATGTTAGCTGCACGAACTACGTACTTAGTACCAAATTATAGGATAGTGGTGTTACCAAACTCATTAATAAGGCATACATAGCAGTTATATAGTGGACTCAAAAGAACATATATGTAACATTTCGTGACTCAAAAAGATATGATGTACTTTAATTTTAAGGAATAACGTGACTTGAACATTTTTCAAAAAGCCAATCATCACAAGACTACTTCAACTCAAACACATTAAATGCGAAGTTTAATAAAAAGAGATGTTCAAAAAACTTAAATGGCAATTTCAAAAGGGTATTAAGCGGAGAAGTTTACAAAAATTTGAAGTACAAAATTTATACGTTTCTTTAAAAAAATTAGGAGCTAGTCTCTATCATAATGAGATCATAATAAATAATATACAATAGTGGTCCTCACAATTATTTATACTTGATCATTGAGAAGTTGAAGAGATTTTCACAATTAAGCTTATATAACTGTCGAGTGTTGTTGAGTTAAAGGTCTCTCTAAACATTATGGATAACCTTAGTAAAAGAAATTCCACTTGAAGTTGTTTGATCGAGGAGATATACTTAATCTTTTCATTTATCATCATATCACATGTGTTTGCTAGATTTGCCACATGCTATATATGTTCATCCACATGCATGAACAACAATCAAGTTAATTTTTTTTTTGATAGTATCTATAAATCAAGTCACTTGTTGTTAACGTAATGTAACATTTGAAAAATGTTTAAAAGTTTCTATTTTATTTTATAAAACTGTTATAGAAGTGATTTACCATACTCTCACACTACACAAAATAAAATGGTAAATTGCATCCAACTCCTAAGACTGACAAGATATTGTGAATTGATCTTAATTTTTTAAAAACTTAATTTGAGTCATTAATAAAGTTATAAAAGTAATATTATTTTATCTCAATTAAGATATAATTATTAAATTTTACCTTTATATTATAAGATAATTTGTTGTTGATTTGAATTATTTAAAATATATAAAAAGTTTAAATTAATCATTAAAATAATATTAAATTTTGAGTTATCTTATTTATAAAAGTGAGTAAAAAGTGACTCTAAAAAGATATACAAAAACTATAGCACTTTTACAATCTTGATATCAAAGTTGAATTTTTTAAAATTTAGGATCAATTTATAATATTCTGCTGACTACATTGGCCCGAGTGCAACTATTGGATTAAACAATTCTAGACCCAAGGGATGAGTACTTACATCCTTTTCACCTACGACCACTTCATTTATTTTGATATTACATATATATATATATATAAAACAACTAATGTAGATTGGTCAAATATATATTATTCTTTGCAAAGCATGATATCAAGATAGACTATATGCTATTGGGAGATATTAAAATGAAATATATCAATGCATTGATTAAGTTATAGGTATATTCACAAAAAGACTTAGCACTACTAGCTAAATTAATTTGAGAAGTTTTGGAAGCCACTCAACATGACATCAAGGTCAATAATAAGAAAGAGTCAATATTAAGGGCATTTGTTGAGAAGCAAAATAAATTAATGAAGAACAAACAATGGTTCTTGGCTTGAATGAAAATATAACAAATAAACTGTATTTTAATAAAATTCAGTGAAATTTGAAGTATAGAGTAGAAGCATATCAATTCAATGATAACAAAGTTCAAATATAAAAAAAAGATCAAAACTCAAAAAAA
>KZ451980.1:1706996-1731700 GCA_002786265.1 Apostasia shenzhenica
CCGCCCGACGCAGCGGCCACAGGGGGTCGCCCGGCCGCCCGTGCGGTTGCGTCGTGCGGCCGCGTGGCGCTCCCGAGAGGCGCAGCGTGGCCGCCGGAGGCGACGCATAACGGCGCGGCTGCCGAATCTGGTGGAGAGAGGGAGTGTAAGTGTATAATGGTAATTTTGTATATTTTTTAATAAAATAAAAATAAAAAAAGGACCCAGATGATATTTTTGAAAACCTAGGGACCCGGATGATTATTTTAAAAACGTGGACCTGTGTGATAATAGCCATTAAACGCAGAGACCTGAATGAAATTTGCCCTTTTATCAATGTTAAAGATATATGAATTATGTCTGGAAGTTACTCTTTTCACAATATAATCATCGGCTCAAATATACTTTAGTAAATTACCTACACATTCGAATGAAAAATGTAAAAAAGAATATACTAGATTTATTGATAAAGCATTAACCAAAGATATTGAATATTTAAAATTTTATACTTTGGCCTTACGAGTCAAATGTGTCATGAATCTATTCATGGACTTTTTTCGCGATCAAAAATTACATAAATCCTTCTATAGAGACTGTTCTAAAGCTAATCATAAACATTATTGTATCAATGTTCTACCAACATATAAATTTGACATTCTTCCTCCGCGCAACAAGTATGGTGGACGTACACATAAATATAAATATCACCCTAAACATCATCCTCGCAAGTTTAAATTTGTGAAACCGTAGTTGATTATTAAAAGTTTAATTTGTATATATTAATAGAAAATAATGGATGGTAAATTCCAAACTTTGTTCTTTTGATATTAATAGAAAATAATAAGTTTATTACGTAGTACAGTGCTTCATTATTGCTACAGTAGTACAATGCTCCATTATTGTACAGTGCTGCTTCAATATTATCACTTATTACTATAGTAATGTTACAGTACTAGCCACTTTGTATTACTGCACTTTCTATTATCGCGGAATATGCACCTAAGCTTGAGGTCTTTAATCAGATTATAGAGAGATATTATCGGGTGTTGAAGAGAAACTGATTTGGATTTTCTGGAGTAATTCTACTATTTTTGGTCCCCAGCAGAATTCGAAATCATTTTCGCCTTGATATATTTCAATTATATAATCTTTATCATATATCATAATTCGTCCGTTACAAATGTACCAATACTGATGTCATAATAATTCGGATAAATTCGCCTTTTGTTCATAATCCCAAGAATAACCAAAAAATTTTTTTGTGACTGGTCTTTCTCTGGTTTGTTGTCGAAATAATTTCCAGATCTGATAAGCTCGATATACTAAATGTTCATCTGGTTCGATGAATGTTGATATAATTTCAAACTCCAATATTTTTTCATAGAACTCAATAGTAGATATTATTGTTTTTACTATTTGCGAAAAATTCTTCTATTCATCGTAATGATATATATCGATTATAACTCTTTGGACAATTTCTAATTCAATTTGTCGTTTCATATTGGGTTAAAATGCGATAAACATCCTTTGTCGTCTATCTGATAGAGTAATTAATTATTATTTCAGTAAGTACGACAGAGCTATATCTTCATAGATAATATTCAAAATTCATGTTTGAAGATCCTCTAGTAGTAGTATCTTTACCTTCTTCAGACATTCCTTTCGTTTGACCCTTTCTATATAAGGAGAGTTGATATTTTTGTAGTTATATATTACTTCCAATATAAGATATAGTTCTTCATATTATTGTGGATGAAAGTCTTTATATTTCTGAAGCAAATATTTAGAAAATTCTTCTTCGTGTTGGACCTTCTGAGTCATATTATTTAGAGAGATTTTCATGTTATAAATATGAGAAATAATTTCTCGAATATTATATAAGAGAGAGGTTTTTATTTTTTATAAAATAATTATTTTCATATTTACTTTAGTGGAACAGTTATTCAATAGAAATTTCTATAATATATTTTATGGATTAATCATTTATTTCCCCTGTCAAAATAATTTTCAAATCTAATAAGCTGGATATACTAAATGTTGTCTTTCCATGGATTCGCTATAGTCCTACAAGTAAGGATCCTACAAATAAGGATTGTAAATTTTATTTGAAAAGAAAACAGCAAGAATATTAGTAAAATCAGAATTAAATGAGATATCATAACTATATTCATGTAATTGTAATAACCATCGTATTCGTCGACTATTGTTATCCTGTTTTTTATTTTTAATATAATAATATAATCCGTTATTATCTGTGATTATATGAAACTTAATGAATAATAGTCAAAATTTAAAATACTTGACAGATTTCAGAATTGCTATAAATTTCTTTTCATAGGTGAAATAATTTATTTCTAAATTTGTGAATTTACCTGAACTATATCCTACTACATCTTTTATTGAGGTGACTAATACGCCTATCTAATAAAGATTACTAGCATCTATATAGAGTATTAATTTGTCTTCGGGTTTTGGAATAATTATTTTAGATATTTTGTTAATTAGTGTTTTTAAATATTTAATTTCTCATTTTTCGGATTCATTTAATTGTATTTTTATTTTATCAGTTTCCTATCGAGAGATTTTTTTTTGCTTTGTTTCTTTTATGTTGTCTATTAATTTCAGTAAATTTTTCTTGTAAATTTTTAGAATGTTCACTTAATCTGGGTAAGTATTTTCTATCATAGTTTAATATGCTAAGAAAACTTTGTAGTTGTTTTAGGATTTCAAAAGTATCTGAGAATTTTTTAATTTTAGTTATAATATGTTCTTGTAGTGATATTTCTCGTTGATTTATAATTTTGCTCAAGTATTTAATTTTTTGTTTACATAATTCTATTTTATTTTTTTCAAAAATAATACAATATTTTATGAATAATTATTTAGCTATTTCTAAATGTTAAAGGTGATCGTCATATATAAAAGAAAAAATAAGTATATCATTTATGTATACTAGAATAAATTTATTATATGGAGAAAATATTAAATTCATCTATATTTGAAAGATTTGTGGTATATTTTTTAATCGAAATGGCATTACTTGCCATTGTAAATGTTTAAATGGCGTTGAGAAAGCTATTAATTCTTTATATTTGTTATCTTTAATTTTTACTTGCCAAAATTCTTATTTAGCATTGAATTTACTAAACCATTTTACTCCGCTGATATTTTTTATGATATTTTATGTATTTAGAATAAAAAATTCATCAAATTTGAGATTGTCATTTAATTTTTTATAATTTCTAACCATTCTAGCTTTTTTTCGTTTTTTTTCAGCGTGATTTCTTACCATAAAAGCAGGCGAAGAATGAGGGCTATGAGAGTTTTCTATTAAGCGAATTTGTTTTAATTCTGCAAGTTTTTTTAAAATCTTCAGTATCTTGTAGAGAATTTTAAATTGTATTGTAAGAATTTAAAATCTTAATTTAATGGTAAGTAATTTGTTGTTAGTAATAAGTTAGTAGTATTTTGATTAATGTTTTAAAATTGTATTTTAATTAAAAATTTAATACTTATTTTTATTAATAAAGTATAGTTTAAATAATTTTTTTAAATTAAAATTTTAATATCTATTTTCTTGATGAAGTATCTTTTTAAAAAATTATTTTAAAAAAAAAAATAAATACATTTGTTAGTTTTATATTTAGTCTCATATTCCAAATTAAATTTAATTTTGGAATATCTCTACTATAAATATAGAGTAAAATAGCATATTAAATTAATAAATAAATTATAATTTATTATTTTAAAAAATGCTACCAAACTAATTATAATAAGATATCAGTTTAAAAAATTTATTTTAAAAAATAATTATATCGTAATTATAATAAAATCTCTTAATATTATTTTTGGCAATACGTTATTTTTTAAAGTAACATTTTTATATAATAATATTTTATTATAATTATTTAATAATTTTTTTAAAACAATAAAATTTTAAATTATAAAATTTAATTTTTTTTTAATTGAAATTGTAGAAGGATATTTAAAAATATATTAAGAAAATAAAATCATATGAAATCGTAGCTCGATTTATCTGGGTGAACCATTTGCCTTGGCGGCAGAGATGACGATCGACGAAGCGCACGCGCACCAGGCCTGCTTTTTAGGATTCGCAATTGCCGCCATTTTCCCCCTTCAACCACCCACATTGGCCTTCTCCGATCTATCTGGCCTTCCTCTGTTTCAATCCTCCTCATCGCCCTCCTACGTTTCCCCTATTTCTGGGTTTTCCGCTATTGTCTCCTTTTTGCGGGGGAGATAGTTGTTTGATGTGACGACATTCTTGAGCTGGGAATCCCAAGACATGTGAAGCGGAAAAAATTCCCTTTTTGAAACAAATTTTCGGGTGAGCTCTCAGCAAGCGGATGAATTGATTGAGCCTGATTTGGCATTGTATAAATTGTTTTTTTTTTTTAAACCTTTTTCCTTTTGGAATCATGGGCATGTGTGGTTTGTGTTAGGAGAGTTGATGAAGAAATTTGGTTGGAGACTTCTCGTTTGCTATGTTTTATCTATTGAATTAATTACTTCTTTAAAGTGGTGAGGTAATTATGGATTCGGCGAAGACTTGGTTCACTAAGTTTCAGGCTAGAGACAGGGCAAAATCCTCGAGCAAACGGAGGGATGATGGAAAAGATGGGAACAAACCTCCTAGCAGCGACGAACCTCCTTCAAATGCTACGAAACAGAGAGTTGCTGCTGCGAAGCAGTATATTGAAAATCACTACAAGGAGCAGATGAAGAGCTTGCAGGAACGCAAGGAACGGTCAGTTTTGGATTACGGACGTTTCTTTTCTGTCTTTTCTTCCGTTTTAAATGCTCATTTATTTCTCTCGTAGTACGATAAAATCTAATCTATGCTGTTAATTCATGCACATAATTTGCGTAATAGATAATGTTGGATTTGAGCATTGTCACTTTTTAAATTGATATATTTCAATACTGTTGTTCAGTACTTACATATATCAATTTGGTGAGGCTATCAAAAAAGAGAGACTCAACTTTTCGTCTTTTCATTTTATTTAGATGATGGACAGGGGATACAATATGAAAAGATGCACTGTATCATTACATGACAGGAATTTTTTTTTTAATACTAGCCATTTCCGTGACTTGATTACTTCTCTTTCCTCTAGAATATCTAGATTATGAGAGCCGCATGAATATGTTTTTTTGGGGGGAGGGGACGAAATGTTAATTGGAGTTTCATTTCCAAATTCTAGAATCTAGATATGTTGGCTGAATTCAATGAGACATCTTTCCGAAAAAATTCATTTTAGGGGCACTCTTTACGGGATCCCCATCCTAAAGGATACCTTGTTTGAGGATCATTTTTTCATAAACAACTACTTCATTCGTGGAATTCTCTTCGATCAAGAGATAACCCCTTGAACACTACCTTTTTTAGGGAACACCTTGTCGAAGAAACTTCACTCTCCATCAGAGAATGTCATCCTAAAACCACCCTTTCGAGGATCACATTATTCCGGAACTTTTTTGGAGACCTTCTTTGACCAACTATCTCTTCCATTTTGCACGACACTAGCTTGAATTTTGAGAACGCCGTCTCTAGAGATGGACTTGAATGCCTTATAAGATACTAGTTCTTCTCAAAAAGCATGAACTTAAATTTCATGCTAGCTACAAGTACAAATTATGACAAACAAATATCATTTTTTTGACATTTCCTGTTTTTTTTCTCATCAAATCATCCAAATATTCCTCAATGTTGTATGCATGTCGCAATGCTTAAGCTATTATCTAACTAATTGCCTGTTGTCTTTTATTGGGAAACAGAAGATATAGCCTTGTGAGGAAGTTGGCTGATCTGGATATGTCTCAAGAAGAGCAAAGCAACATCCTCAAGGATTTGGAGAAGAAGGAAACGGAGTATATGCGTTTTCAGAGGCATAAAATGGGAGCTGATGATTTTGAGTTACTAACGATAATAGGGAAAGGTGCATTTGGTGAGGTATACTTCTTTGGTAGCTGTTTGCATTACCAGGCCTGCTTTATTGTGCATTCCCATACCTTGTTGGGCTGGGTTTACAACCTTGCTTCAGTAATTGCACATATCTTAGCTTGAAATAGACGATGGAGGTGCATCTTAAAACGACCTTTGTACAATTGTACTAGATGAAGGATGAGCTTTTCCTATTGCTACATTTTTATCAATAGTGAGCATCTGGTCCTCCTTGCTCTATTCAGCTTATATTAGGTCTTGTGTTGATCTCTTCAACATGATTTTGAAGAGAAACTTATATAAATCAAAGTGTTGTTGTTGGACTGAAGACCGCTAACCTTTGTTGATGAAAGACGAAGGAAGTCAAACATCCTATATGACAACCTTTTGATTTTTCGATTACAAACTTCTACCATGCCACAAAAGAACATGAACTTTGAGAAACACTCTTCTAAAAGACCATGTATTTGTAGCATACTTAAGATGCTGTGGGATAAACGCTCTTTGAAAGGTATCTCATTGTAAGATAGACAGTTATAGGTATTTCACATATGTAGTCAAATAGCTCGCGGTTGCCACAAATCCGACAACTAGCTGGAATAAGATTTGGTTTAGGTTGTTCTCTTCAATGGCCCATCAAAGAGTTATAGGATCTTCATATAAACTACTTAGATGAAAACATAAACCTCTTTAAGATGGTAGAAGTTGAAGGCTAGTTCAACCTTGCTTTAGATTTACACCACAATTGATCTCTGGGCCTAGATCTGTTGGTGCTCTTCACAGTGAATATAAGGCTTTACTCCAGTAGAGTTTTTCCTTTAATCAGCTTCAACCACCACCATAGTGATCTCGCACTGCTGTAGCTTTTTATAACTTAAGGGGTGATAGAATTCTACTGCTCCCAAGAACACCATCTCATGTTGCTATACCATATCGGTATTAGTCTTAGCAATTTGATTATGAGATATGTCAGGAATTAAATTTGCTTGACAACACAAACTACAAGAGAAATCTCCCACAATACAAAGTAGAAATATGATTGGAGTCCCAAAAAATATAAGAAAACTCGATGTAAATCACAAAATAAAGAGGAAGGAAACACCAAACATACATGGAAATCTCCAAATTCGGGAAAAACTCATGGCCTCACCAAAGAAATTTTCATTATTCTTCCAAGGATCTCCGAAGAACATACAAAAGTCACACAATATCATCTCATCCTCTCAAACGCTAAAATAATTCAAATATTTATAATCATATTAGGATGGGCATATATATAAGGAAAACTTGTAACAAACTTTGACCCAGAAAACCAGCTAGATAAGTCGCCGCATTGGACCGTCTGATCATTTTACCAGATGGTTTGATGCAATTTTTTTGTCGTTTTGTCCCTGCAAATCTTTTGTCCATTCCTAGGAATATACAGTTCAGTCCAAAGTTGCGGTGGGAACAAATTGTCTAATGTATAGAGAAAATCATGCACTCCTTTTACTCTCACATCCAATCTTCTCCATGGCATGTTCATCTCTTCATACATATTGTAGAAGTATTAGGCTCCACACTCGCATCAATCTCCCTCCTAGATATTAATCTTCAACCATTGTTGTTAACAATGCACTACATTTCTGAAACCCTGGCATCCAACTCCTAATAGTCCCTTCAAGAGCAAAGTTAAACCCTAAGGTGCTCTTCCTGTAATCCAAGATCCATATCTACATAACCTTTGAGGATGATTTTGTTCTTTTCATAACACAATGCAATCTCAACATCTTTGAGATACTTAAGTGACCAACTAACATCTTTCCAATGCTTCAAGTATGAATATGCCAAAAATCTATTCAAAACTCCTACTATAGAGGCAATGTATCTTATGCACACTAGGTCTTCCTTGTTAAACACCAAAATAACCCTCTAGTTGCACCATATATATATACTTCTCTAAAAACCATGGAGAGATGCATCTGTCACAGCAAACTGTTTCAACTATTAGTCTTTCACGACAATCATACTCAAAATAACTTTGACGGTAGTCAACCTCACCAAGATTGCACTTTTCTTTTGAGGGATGTCTTTCATCAACAACTGTGCCTTGTATCTCTTGCTACCATTAAACTCTTTCTTGATCTTGTATACCAACTTATCTTTTAGACCTCTCTTCCTATCTATTAACTGTGATAACTCTCAAGTTCTGTTCTTTGCCAATGAGTTACACTCAACTTTCATGGCCAAGTTCCACTAAACAAAATCTTTGATATGCTTTGCTTCATTGTAATACTTTGGTTCACCAGAATAAGTCAAAAGCATATAATGTAAAGACGAAGAATACCTTTAAACCAGTCTTCGAGTTCCATTGATCTCCTTAAAATGGGTGCTAGAGAAGTTACCACTACTCCAAATTCATCTTCAAGATCAACAATAATAGGCTGAAGTCCCTCTTGGACTTCCTCTAAACTACCTTTTAGCTTAATCACACTTGCTCCATTTGGTACACAGCTTGATTCTAGCCTAGACTTGTAAACAATGCTTTTGTTAAACAGGATATCATTGCTCCTGATAATCTTTTTATTTGATTCATCCCGTAATCTGTAGTCACACTAAATTATCGCCATAGCTAATGAAACAACACTTCAAAGCATTATTGTCCAGTTTGTCTCTTTTATATGCATCCATATGCACATACAAAAAATAATCAAATACTCTTAAGTGAGCAAGATTTACTTTCCTTCCCATCCCCTCTTCTTTTGGCAATTTACAATTCAATGGAATAGAAGATTCTCTATTGAGTAAATATATTGTCATGCTGTTTGCCTCGACCCAGAAGTATTTGGGCTATCTAGTATGGATTCTCATATTTCTAGCATATTTATTTAAAATCCTATTATCCTCTCAATTCCTCCATTTGTTGTGGCTTGTTTGATATTATTCTCACCATCTTGATGTCATTCTCTATCTTTGAAGTTTCTATTATCATACTTGCCACTATTGTCAGATTTTAGGTATTTGATTTTCAGAGCACTCATTCTCATCTTCTGTCTTCCACTTTTTAGAAGTGTTGAAAACATCAGATTTACTATAAAAAAACATCAGATTTAGTTTTTAAACAATAAGCTTATACATTGCGAGTAGAATCATTGATGAAAGTGACATTGGCAAGATCTTCCAATAGAATGTATTTGCATAAGTACCCAAACATTCGTCTGAATCAATTCTAACTTGCGTGCACACAAATCTCCCCTAGTCTTTACACATCTCATTTCTTTTGGTTGTCGAAAACAAAGTCTTCACAACAACCAACATCTATAGATTTTACCATGGTAGATAATCTTTTGATGCCATCACCTTTATGCTATTCTCACTCATGTTACCAAGTCTATAATGCCACAATTTTAAATTCTCCTTTATGCTGGCAATATCGACAGTATCCTTATTTCCATGTCATATATAATGTGCCTCTTTTCATTCATCTCAATACAATCATGGCACCATTCATAATCCTCTGGTAGCTATCTCCAAATATAATCCTGTACCTAGTGTTATTTAATTGACCAATGAAAATTAGATTATGTTTTGAGTCTAGGAACATAGCTCACATCATGCAACTTTTGAAGGGAACATATCCTGATTTGCACATCGTCTTTCCCTGCAATCTCAAATGGCTCATTATCCACTAAATAGACTTTTCGGAAATTCCCAACAGTAAAATTATGCAATAGTTCTCTGCACGGGGTAGAATGAAACAATGCACTTGAGTCCAAGATCCATCACTTAATAGAACTATCTATGCTTAATACCAAGTCTCCAAATTTTCCTCTAGTATTGCATTTACAGAATTTTCTTCAACCTAACTTTGGCTTTCTTTTTTTGTAGCCTTGCAATCTCCTCTAACATGATCTTTCTTGCCACAATCCTACCATTTTTTTTACTAGGAGGCCTCGATTTGCTTCTTCTCTTTGACTTGGATCTGCCATTTCAGCCCTTTTGAAAACTTCAATCTATCTTTATCTCTATTTGTATGCAAGACATGTAGGACTCTCCAAATTCCTCTTATGAATGTTCTCGCTAAGAATCAATTCTTGAACCTCTTTAAGCTTCATCTTTTTCTGGCTTGATGTACTACTGTTCTATCTGAAATGATCGACAAGATCATATGCATTGCTCCTACCCAATACGAGCCTTAGATAGAGCAAAGTCCTACATTTACTGATGAGCAGATTAGGCCTTATTTGAATGTTTGGCATCCATTTTTATTTATTACTACATCTAGGAAAACTTGGTTTCTTGGCCGCTTTGGGGCAGCTTGTTGTCTCTTTACTCTTCTGCTCGTCTTTATTCACTTTTGCCTTTTCTTGGGCTTAGCTACCGTTATGATGTGCTTGCTTGAAGGGAAGATTGTGAAGAAGGTTTGAGGAAAACCTTCCTTTTCTCATTCACTGTTGTGACTATGGTGCTCCAACTCTCCGATAGGAAAGATAATAAAATCAATGCCTTTATCTCATCATCAAAATTAATTTCCACCAAACTTGAATTGATTGAGATGATATTCAATTCATTGATACAATCTGTGACAAAAGATTCCTTAACTATCCTTAGATTGAATAGACAATGCATGAAGTGTTAGGATCTAGGATGGTCTAAGGGGTGAATAGACCCTAATTAAAATTTAATTTATTATAGTAATAACATAAATTAAATTAACTCACAAATACAAATTAGTAATAAATTAAACACAAGTGGAAGCAGTAATAAAATGAGCACTTAATAAGAAGATATAATCATAAAGAACACATGATATAATGAGGTTCAATACTTTATAATATTTACATCTTTGGCTAAAGGTAACACAACTAACTATCCATTAAAAATACTTCTTAACGAAAATATGGAGTAAACCCAATATAACAGTTCTCTACAATAGAGACCCTCTTCTTCACTTGAGCGAACAACTAAACACCTCCCCTCTTCACTCAAGGGACTTTTTTCACACCCAATGCGAAGGATTCACTAAGCACCTCCTCTAATCACCTAATTAGAGTCCCTTCCCACTAATCAAATGAGAAAAACAATAAAACCCAAGAATGTACAAGAATAAATAATGAATATAAAATCAAATTAACCTCCCTTGTTCCTAGGATTGCACCACAAAGATCTTGGAGAGAGTGGATCACCAAATGAGCACTTTGATTATTTGATTTTCACTAATTGCCTTCTAATCTCCCTTTAATCAACTCTTAATATTTCCACACCAAGAGGATTAGTTCTCTGCTGATGGGGTTCAAATATATGCTTAGAAGAACATCAATGTACCCCAAAATCCCTCAACCATTTATATAGAAAAAGTCTGCAACGGCTAATAAAAATTGCTTCAGAATTGTCTTTGATCGATCAGTTAAATAACCGTTGGAAACTCAATGATCACATTTTAGACATCTTTGATCGATCAATTGATCAATTAAAGGACCGATCAGCCAAGCAGTACTCTGCCTTTGATTCGATTACTTGATCTATCAAATGAGTAACTTTTTGAAAATCTTATTTCAATTTGATCACAATGGCCTAATCGATCATAATTTTCTCAATCTATTATTTAATTGATCGTGAGATCAATCAATAGATGTATTTACTAATTCTCACACAAGTTGATCTAACTCATTTTTAATCAATTTAAACTCGATGCAACTAATATTTAATGATGTCTTAAGTGCCCAAATTATGATCCGCGTATCTTCTAGTACCTTAAGGATAATTTTATAATAATTTCATTAAGATAAAAATAATAAACAATAAACTTAATATTTGATTTAGCTCTTTTTGATCTTCAAGGCTTGCTCATCAATCTCGATCACTCTAACACTTAATAAGTTAAACATGGTTCGACTCCCAAGCTTGTTTACTTCATCTATAGCATAGAGCTACAAGTTAATAAAAAACCTCCAAGCCTATACACATTAAACTCAAAATGTCATTAGTCACCAACTAAAACATGGTGACTAATATCAAAACCTATGATTATATAATAATCACAATGGGCGTACTAACATAAAATATACCTAATTTTATGTTGAAAGCTTCTCATACATGTTGTACAAAACCCTCATGAAACCCGCCATCATCTTCTCATAGTTGATATGAAAGCCATATTTCTTGTCATTGTGAGCTTGATCATCCTTTGTGTTTAGCAATCCATAAGATCTCATTCATCTTGCTTCATTGGTTATGGCTTCTCACTCACCAAGGGTAGTTATAACTTTTTCTGATAAAGCAAATCCTCTATCTGTATTTTTCAAACACCAATGTCTTTGCCATCAAATTGATTAGTCTTCACCTTTGCATCATCCATCGCGTGCTTTGCTATTTCGATCAATCGAGCAATCCGATAACCTTTGGTTTGATACTAATTGGAAATTTGAACTTTCTTGGTAACACAAACCTCAAGAGAAATCTCACACAATACACAATGGAAATATGATCGAAACACTAACTATGAAAGAAAGCTTAATGCAAATCACAAAAGAAATAAGAAAAAACATCAAACTTATGTGGGAAGGCCAAATCCAGGAAAACTTTTGGTCGTACCAGAGAAATCTTTACCATTCTTTCAATAATCTTTAGAGAGGAAACAAAGATCTCATAATCTCACCATTTTGAATCCCAGAATAATGTAAATGATTATAATTAGAATAGGGTTGGACTACATTAAAGTATTTATATGTTAAATTTGTAACAAACTTTGATTCAGAAAGCCAATTGGATGAACCACCTCAGATCAATCGCATTGGACCGTTCGGTCGCTATGCCGGATGATGTTGTCCAATTTCTCTGTTATCTAGTCTTCACAAACTCTGTCTACTCTCAAGAACGCATGGTCCAGCCCAAAGTTGCATTTGTCAAGTTTGCAAATTTGTGAAGGCTTTCTCTTGTTTCTTGAAATTCGGCCGTAGCCTATAATACTATAACAGTAAAAAGATACATCAGGTACAAAAGGTTCGATCCTCGTTGAGGATCGCACAAAAATCGAGTGGGAGGGACATGCCCCTACGCCACTCTGTGTCATCGAAACAAGAAAAGGAAGCTACAAAGTCTGCCGCTCTATTAGCGGCTCTATAAACATGAGATATCCTATATGCCTTGAAGGCACAAAAAAGCTCAGCAATCTGGGCCATGGTCTTGTCGGAAGGGTGTCCTCTGGCTGTCCGGTGAAGGCTTTCTCTTGTTTCGCCAATTGTTGAAGGCATTAACTATCAAAGAAAAAAAAGAAAAAAACAATTGTTGAAGGCATTATGATGCCTTTGCTTGTAACTATGAAAATTGTGCAACTAAGCTTTTGTCTACTTAATTTTTGTTATGCAGGTTAGGGTAGTTAAGGAGAAGTCTACTGGAAATGTATATGCAATGAAGAAGCTTAAGAAATCAGAGATGCTACGACGAGGCCAGGTATTAAGCTTATTAATCTTACAGTAAAACTCCTGAATCACCTTTTGAAGATTATCCTTTGGGAAATGACCAGGTTGAGCATGTAAGATCAGAGAGAAATGTTCTTGCGGAAGTTGATAGCAGTTGTATTGTCAAACTTTACTGCTCATTTCAAGACAACGAATACCTGTACCTTATAATGGAGTACCTGCCTGGTGGGGATATGATGACTTTGCTCATGCGGAAGGATACATTGAATGAAGATGAGGCCAAATTTTATGTAGCAGAGGCAGTCCTGGCTATTGAATCTATTCACAAGCACAACTACATCCATAGGTTTGCTGTATCTTAACTTTTCATGCAACATCCTCTCTGCACCCACTACATTTTTTGATCCTTATTTATCTTCCTGTGATATTACAGAGATATCAAGCCTGATAATCTTCTGCTAGATAGAAATGGCCACCTTAAACTTTCAGACTTTGGGCTATGCAAACCTTTAGATTGTAGTTATTTTCCTGAGGAGAAAGAGTATACTCTAGCAAAGACCCACAGTACTGGCTCCTTGCAAAATGAAGGGAGGTTATCAACACCCAGGCGCACACAACAAGAGCAATTGCAGCACTGGCACAGGAACAGAAGAGCACTGGTAAAATATGTGTAGTTTTGTTTATAGTCACATGCTTATTTTGTGATCAACTCTGTTCACAACTTCAAATACTCATTCAAGTTTTTGCGCTGCCTATATGAACCTGTGAAATGAACAATATCTTAGTATAACCTCAAGTAGCCACAAGCACCATGTGTTATTAGAAGAATTGATGTCTCCAATGTCTCATTCTTTCTACCTGTGGTTAGTCCGTTGGAATGTTGAGCTCCTGCTCTATAAGTTGTCATCCATTGGTTTTGTTAAGCAAGTCAGATCGTGGATTGTAATAATATTATGTACAGTTTGAGGTTTCTAAATTTATGACAATGCTATTTGCAGGCTTACTCTACTGTTGGGACACCCGATTACATTGCTCCAGAAGTTTTACTTAAAAAGGGTTATGGGATGGAATGTGATTGGTAATCTTGCTTCAGTCAATTTTGATAAGATTCTTTTCAACAAGCATCTGTTTTCGTGAAATGGACTAGTATCTGTTTTCGTTTATAGGTGGTCACTTGGAGCTATAATGTATGAGATGCTTGTGGGTTATCCTCCATTTTATTCTGATGAACCTATGGCAACATGCAGGAAGGTATCCATCAACTTTGACTAGGACAGTTGTTAGTGTTGATGCTTTTTCACCAATAGATATTTTGCATAAATACTTACGAAGGTTGGTTGTCTTCAATATTTCCTTGTAAAGCATGAAATTATAGGAAAAGGTTGTCTAAATAGTTAAACTGGAAAGTCTTTTAAGCTAGGGTCTTCTCGTCCAAACTAGTTGAAGAGGTATCTAATGCTGGGAAATAACCTAAATAAAGGTTCCTGAGATAACTACTCATCTCTGATCACACAACATATTATGACATATTTTAGGATCAATAAGAAAGGTTCTACTTTTTGTTCATATAGATTCCTTTGAAAAATCTCACTGCTGGGTTTGAATGATTGCCGTACTGGGGTCTTTAATGCTTGGATCCATGTTACATATATTGAAAGCCATGGACAAGCACTACATCAGCCCTAAGCATATGAATTTTTTTTTTGATGTAACCTAAGCATATGATTTTACTTTAATTATTCATGTGTAGCGTAGGTTTTCCACCACTAGTCCAATGAGTAAATATATGGATCATTTCTGGTGTCTCTATGCATGAGATTATCTTAATTATTTGAATGGCTCCTTGTAGATTGTAAATTGGAGAATGCACTTGAAATTCCCTGTAGAAGCTAGACTCTCTCCAGAAGCAAAAGATCTTATTTGTAAGCTCTTATGCAATGTCGACCAGAGGCTTGGCTCTAATGGTGGTGTTGAGATAAAGGTTTTTTTATTTGATTGTTACTTGGGATAATTTAGCAGATTTTACCTATTTTAGCTGTTGCATAAGGTATTCATGATTTTCCAGGTTCATCCTTGGTTTGAAGGCGTTGAATGGGATACTTTATATACAATGGAAGCTGCCTTCATACCAGATGTCAAGGGTGAATTGGATACGCAGAACTTTGAAAAATTCGAAGAGGTTAGAACATCATTTCTGAAACAATTTTGTAGCTCCTGTTAAGATATCTATTATCTAATGAATAGGTCAAAACTCTCTCCTCGTTGCAGCCTGCAGCACCAGTTCAATCATCACCTAAACCAGGACCCTGGAGAAAGGTACGTACGAGCTCCAATGCAATAAATTTTTGTCCTGATGATATATATGTGTATATATTTATTTTCATGTGCTATTTGTCATGGCCAACTCTTTTTACGTATTTTTTGGAACTAAATAATCTTGTTGGCCCAAAGGCTTCCCAAGACGGGGGGGGGTATGTGTGCTTCCAACAATAATCAAAAAATCAAATTATAATCAAGCGTTTTAGTAGATTGCAGCAAGTAAAAGCATAAAAACTCAAATTTCACAGCAAAACGCAGCACAAAACAATAAAACAGAATAATTTCAGAAGCTGCAGAGAGAAAATAAGCTTCTTTTTCACTTGGAAAGCACTATAATCTCCTTCCTTAAGTTCTTCAAAAGCTTTGCAAGTATAGCCTTAGGAGAGTGAAAACCATTGAGAGCTTGAGAGGAGAAGGAGAGTTTTACTGCAGGAAAAAAACCAGAGAGCAGAAAAAATACAATGAAAATTTTAAGTACAGGTTGTGTATGTTGGAAAGAAAGGGAGAGACTTTTGTTTTTGTTTGAAAGCATGTAACACCAGCTAACACAAAGGATACAATAACAAGTGGAGAGCAATAAAAAATGAAATGAATAACCATCAATTTTTAATTGATAGCCATCACACAAAAAAAATCAGGCTATATAAAAAAATTTCAAGCTAAAACAACCAGCACAAAATCTGAATCCATGGAGTAAATAAAGCACAAAATACAAAGGAATAGAATGAAAGCACACCAATTTGGCTTAATATGGCCTATGAAGTATTTTAGATTATATACGAGTATTATCTAATGGATTATAGGCTGCCACAAAACAAAAGAGTAGATGTAAAATATCAAGTAGCTAAATAGGCTTTCTATTATAGGCATACAAAATAGAAGAGGATAAAAGTGTAATTTTTCTTCAACCAATAACATGATAAGCTCAGCCCAACGGTAGAAAAAATGAAGGGATTTAAGAAATTTGATTAAGCTAAACCATCATCTAACCTAGCTTATATTAAGTAGTGAATTTTTAGTTAAGCTTTAAACTCCAATTAATTGATTGGGCGAGCTATACACTCAATTCAAATTACTTAAAATAAATAGGTTGTTGAGGTTTTAGCTTAGCAACAAAACAAAATAAATATGAGAGAAAATAGGGTTTTATTAACTAAAAAACCAAACAAAAAAATACGAATAGAGACCTTGGCAAATATAGACATGCTTACATCAATGTTCTAGAGAAATAAAATAAAATAACAATAGTAGCTCTTAATCTCTTGGACTTAAATTCTTTTATTTTTTATGAAAAAATGAACCTATAAGCACATTTAAGACAAAGTTAGTATAATAATGGTAAAGTAATTGGTATCATCAAAATTAATAAGGTTCAACAAACCTGATTTTCCTTTATAATTTGGATGGTTAAGCATCTCCAATTAAAATGTTCTAAAAGCACCTGCATACAATGCTCATGTTTCATTCTTTGATTTTGAGGTTATGCAATACGGATCATTTCTTATTCTTGCGCTTTAACAAGCTGTTGCGTGTTCCTCTTTATGGAATATAAAATAATGCTTTTGCCTAAAGGAATAGGCAACCTTGTGTGCTTAGACTTAATGTGTTATGGATTCAGCCATAACACGCAAGCCATGCATTTAGTTTGATTTTTGATTTGTGGATGGATCATAAATGTAATACTCTTGTTTTCCTTGTATCTTCCCTAAATTAACGCATGGTTGCCAAAGTACCTGCGTTGCAATGTAATATGGTAAATGTTATTATTCCTTAGTATCACATAGATTGATGTTTTCTTTTGTATGATATTCTGTCGTCTGCAGATGCTTTCTTCAAAGGATATTAATTTTGTTGGTTACACATACAAGAACTTTGAAATTGTCAACGACCCTGAGGTCTCTGGGATAGGTGAGTGAATCTGAGATCTCTGTTCTATTTCTTTGTCATAAGTGCGTTCATCAAATTCTTGTTGTCCGTTAAACTATCACTTTATTGAATCATCTAACGTATAATGAAGAATATATAGTTCATTACTCTATATGCTGATATCTTCAACGTTTCAACTTTTTAAAAAATGTCCTTGCAGCTGAATTGAAGAAGAAAACAAGCAGAGTGAATAGGCGATCAATCAAATCTCTCTTTGGTAACTTTTCTCTTGTAGTTTACAAATTCTGTTTATCTCATGAGGAGGCACTGACACAGATCTGTTATCTTTTTTTTTTTTCGGTTAATTGTGAAGAAGCTTACACTTTTTGATTCTCATGAAAACTTCTGTTTCAGAGGCTTCAGATGCCGAAGAGCAACAATCTATCGACTCCATTGATGGACGCTTCTTGAATATGATGCCTTCAGATCAAGATTTATCTGAGAGCCAAAGCTCATCATCTTCTAATAACTAGTAGAATATGCTTTGCGTACGAAGCATTTTCTTTCAAAGGAACAGTAGAATTGGACACATAAAGTGGCGGCAATGGAAGGGTCTGAGGTTTTTGATCAGTAGACAATCAGATTGTTCTCCTCTGGCCGCAAGAGACAACCATCCACAATAACTTGTTTTTTTTTTTTTTTTTTTTTATAAAATTTTTAGTCATGTCACTGATTTATTTTGTAATATTTCTGTATATATATTCCTCTCTGACCTTCATAGATATATCGTGATTGTGTTTTTTTTTTATTTAAAAAACCTGGACAGGAATCTGTAGAAATCTTGCTTTGCTATCACTAGTACAAGAGCAAGCATCGAGAGTTAAAAGTACATACACAGATTGTAATATCCTGCAAAGTAATAAACTACATAGTCAGATTCTGGTTTCTTTGATGCCAAAATAGTATTCTGATGTTCATAATCTGAATGTTTACCTGCTTATAAACTTAATTCTAGATGGATAGTGATTGATATCGAACAATCATCCAAAGATATATCATCATCCGCATGCTAGTTCATCTCAAAAATTCATCCAAATGTCATCATCTACAGGAAATCGGATGGGCTTCAAGGAAACTTGTGTGTGTGTTTTTTTTTTTTTTTTTCTGAATGGTAAAGAAATTGCTCTGAGTATAAAAAAAATGTTTTTTTTAGTATTTACTAGTACGCATCTGATGCGGGAAAATTTAAAATCAGTGACTTCGAAATGAAAAGTACGGTTATCTTTTAAATATGAAAAAGATAAATTTTACAAATTTAATTCAATTTAATGACTCTTTTTAGATAAATAAAAAAATGAGTTAGATTATGTTTTATCAATTAAATTACTTTAAATTTGAGAAATCAACGTTTCAGAAATTAAATGATCTTGTAAAAAATAATTTTTTTCTCAGTCAAATTTTAATCTCTTACTTATTTATCTGTAAAGTTAAATTTAATAAGGTTAAAATTAAACTTGAATAGAGATATTTTTTTATTAAAAATTGTGAATGATGTGAAATAAAATTAATTATAATATTGAAATATGTGAGGAATGTGATATGAAGTTAGTTATTATGTTGGGATATGTGAAGGGTGATATAAGTTAGTTATTATTTTAGTGATGTGTGTAAAATATGAAATAAAATTAATTTTTAATATTAAATTTTATGTGTGATGTGATATGCTTGGTTAACATTACACTAGGTTAATTCTCAATGACCAATCAAATGGATCCTTAATTTGAAGTCATAACTGTTGACGTAGGATGTGGGGGTCCTAGGAAACACCAAAAAGAAAGAGAGTTTCGGGAGACGACGGCTCGCAAGATGGTAAGCTTGTTAATGAAAGCTCAAGGAGGGAACCAGTTCCGAGCATTCAGAGAAACACACAGAGGTTTAAGGTGGTTCAGGGAGAAAATCCCCTACGTCCACCGGTCGATCAACGAAGGAATTTCACTAATAGGAAGAAGTGGCCTCGCTGGCCTGTACAATGCTTTCTTTGAGAAAGAAGAAGAAGAAGGAGAGAGCTCCTCAGTTGGGGCCTCTCTTTACAATGAGAGTGGGGAGATCCCTTCTTGATAGAGCTGATCGTCCCTCCTGCACTTTCTTCATCTTCTTTTCCTCTCTATCTGTTGCTGCTGGTGAACTGTTCAGCGATATTTGTAGACGATAGGATGTGTGGCTCCATTATGGTTTTCCGGAGGAAAGGTGATGGACAGACTCTGAGTTCGCGTCGTTTGTCTGCTACCGGGAAGGCCTGCAGCTGCGAAAGGAGGACGATATCTTTTAATATTTGTACTTCTTCTGGGGATCCGTGATGGCTGGAGCATGCGGATCCTTAATTTGCAGGTTTGAAAAAAGGTGCCTTGTACGGGGTGCGATGCGGTTAGGTGGAGCTGATTGTGACAGGTACTGCTTTGTAACCTCGTACCCGATGTTACCAGGGATGATTCTGGCTTATCGGGCATGAGGTTGGGTTGAACCATCGTGTCCGACGTTTTACTTGGTTAAAGGTTCTGCAAAGTCAGATAGATGAGTCAGCAAATAAGTCAAAGAAATGGAAGCCAGCCAGGCGCCACGTGTACGATTAGGATGCAGCGCAGGAACCACGTGTTAACATCAGCCCCCCGCATTTGTCAGGGCGCGAATATTAATATGGGTCCTGGAATGCGAACCGTCGCGGGGGTGGACGCCCAAGGCCTGTAAGGATAAGATGGGGGCTGCGCCTGCCGATTTGTATCCTTGCACCTTCACTCTGAAATTTTCCCCCTGTAAGAGAAAATTAATTAGAGAGATGGCGGAAAAAGGGGAGAGGGAATGGACCGCCCTGACAAGCATTTCAAAGAAGAAAAGAGCAGGCGGGGCTCAGACTGAGGCTCCCCCTCCGGTGAAGAAGAGGCCGGAGGTGCCTGCTCCCGTCGGGGCGCCTCCTAGTGAAGAAGTGGGAGTCTCGGCAGCCAAAGTTGCCGGCGTTCTGGCGCGAGCACTAGAGTCCATGCAAGAGCTGGTAGGCATGGGGGCTGCTGAAGTGGTGGTTGTTTCTGATTCTCTCAGGGAATTGAAGGAGGTGGCCTTGATGAGTGAGACAGCTACAGGGGAGAAGTTGGCACCTGGGAAGGTCATGCTCAAAGAAGAAAAGATTGAGCGGCTTCTTCCCAGATTTGGGATTCCTGAAGGGGGTGTGAAGAAATCTCCCCTGATGGTTTGTCGTCCTTCTTCCCTTGGTGTCCCAGTCCCCGCTTCTGAGAAGAAAAGGAAGCCTCTCCTCCTTTCTCTCCCTCCATTGAGCCCCCGAAGTGATGAGGAGAAGGAAGAGAAGGATAAGAGGGGTGAGCGGGAGGAAGGCAGCAAGATGACAGAGGTGGCTAAAGGGAAGAAGGGGGAGTCCCTTCTTACTGTCCTTGTGAGCGCTCCTAGTATTGAAGGGCCAGGAGGCAAAATGGAGGAAGTGCTTAAGGGGAAGAGAAAGGTTCCCCCAGCTGCTTCCAGCGCCATCTCCGGTATTAACGGGGCCTGCAGTGTGCTGGGAGATAGATTATGCGAGATAAGGAGGGAAGAGGAGAAGATCTTAGGGAACACCTCTGAGGTTCTGGAGGTGGTAAAATCTCTGAAAGGCAAGGAGGAAGGGGAGGCCCGTCACCTTCAGAGGATAAGGGAGTTGGAGGGCGCTTTGTCTCAAGTTACAAAGTGCTCTCTGAGTGATCATAAGGAGGAGTTAGGAAAGTTGCACCAATTGGAGGATAGGTTGGCTTCCCTGGCCCTGGTTAACACAGAGTGGACTAATAAAAGTGAGATTGCGAGAAGAGAATTCCATCGCAGTCTGTCAGATGTGAATCAGGCCCACTCTGCCCATGTCAAAGACCTTCAAAAGAGAATAAGGGAGTTGGATGATGAGAGGGAGGCTTTGAGAGAGGAAAGAAGGCGACTGAGGGAGGAGCTGGCCAAGGCCAGGGAGGCTTCGTCGGGGGCGAAGGAGGCGGTTTTCGAAGCTTGCCGCCTCGAGGAGCTGCTGAAGTCTGAGGTCCGTTCTTTGCGGGCCTTGGTGGAAAACAGCTCTGGATGGCGGGGATGACGTATGGAGGATCTGGAGGAAGCGGTGAGGAGGGCGGTGAAGATCATCAATGCCTCACCGGTGGGTCACCATGTGAAGAGTCAGGCTGCTTTCGATGTTCTTCTGCAGACGTTGGTTGATGGGAACATCTTGGATCAGGAGAGCATAAGAAGCCCTATGGTTCTTCCCTTCTGTGGTCCTAAGGGACCAGACAGGTTCTTTGACGTCGGGAGCCACTATCCAGAGGAGGTTCCTCCACCAAGGTCCTATGCCGGTTGGGGGCATCAGCCACCTCCCCCCCGTAGGAGCCCTGAAGAAGGCCAGACCACTCCTCTTGAGGCCAGATGGTTGGGACGAACGCCTCCTCCCCCAGTCCAGCAGCAGGATCAGCCAGGGAGCCAGAAGTGACCTGCTTCTACCCTCAACCAGTTCCTCAGCCTAATATATTTGAGGGAACCACGGTCAGAGGAAGAGGGAGATCCTTGTCCTTTGCAGCACTTGAACGATCCATTTCTCAAATAGATAACCCCAAGAAGAAACTCAGAGAAGAGACGCTCTCAGATCCCTCAGCTCATGTCTGACGGAACCATTGTTGAGGCGTGGAAACTGAGGAGTTCCCAGGGTGATCTGCTATTGGTTAGGAGAGTTACAGATTGGTGTCTAAGTTCTGAAGCCTTATAATTTTCTTTGTTTTTTCCTGTACTCATGAGAAAAACATGTAAAGACAAAGAAAAATGAATTTGTAACAAGTTTTTTTAAAGAAAATGTATTTTTCTTTTCAAAAACTTGTCATGAATGAATTCTTGCTTGTATGTCTTTTCTTTCGTGTTTGAAATAGGTACCACGAAGTTTACAAAAAGAGAACATGGATTCATAAGTGAAAGTAAAGAAAGCTCAACTGATAAACTAAGAAAAATTCTAAGTGAAAAGATTAGATAGTTATCCTCGTGTACGATAGTAAAATATCGGGCGAGGATAATAAAGAAGACCCCTCGAATCCTCGTGTACGATAGTTATTATCGTGGATGATATTACGAAGGGACGGGGAGAAGAGACACTTTGAAATCCGTGCATTGTTTCAGGAACCGTGCATCACTTCGGTTCTGAGATTGTCAGAGAGCACGAACGGCTTGATTGCGCTCACACGCTGATCAAAGAGATCAGACGGTCAGGAGGTGAAAGAACACAACTCTCTCTTTCAAAAGGGGTTTCCTCAAGAGGAGCAGCTGGCGTGCCTTTCGCCTCCAAACCCTAAGAGAGGAGAGAAAGAGAAGAGACCTCACCCTATCCCCTGCGAGACTAAGCCATGGCAGGGGGAGAAATCGAGTGGGCGAAACTAGCCACCTAGTTCCACAAAGATTCCAGCTATCAGGAGAGTCTCTTGATGGAGCATAAGGTGCTTAACACCACCAGGGGCTTTAGGGGAAATCCCAACCTGACGATTATCCCTCCTTCCGCCGACCTCCGACCGAACCACGGGGGGCCGTCTGCGTATACCATGCTCAAGTGGAGTACGACCTGCTGCAGCAAGAATTTAGGGAGATTTTGAACTCCTTCCAGCTCGTCCCTGCACAACTCTCTCCCAACGCCATTGCTTATGTGTATTCCTTTCTGAAGCTATTACAAGCTCAAGGGATACCATGGACTCTGACGTTGTTCAGGAGTTTGTTCAGTTGGATGATGGTGCCCGGATATGGGGGGTGCCTGGCCCTTCGGTCGAAGACGAAGAAGGTCATGTTCTCGGGAGCGAGTAATTCCCACTCTGACTGGAGGGACTACTACTTTTTCATCGGAGGTGACTTGGGAATCCCTCTGACGCCCGGGGTGTGCCCCCCTGAGTTCACTGGTGATGTGAAGTGGGTGGTAGGGCAGGATACCCTGAGGAACTTGGAGAGGTTGAAGGGGCAGAGCTGGCCCTTAAAACATTTTTTGAGGCATGGAAAGAATGATGTATCCTTACATGCCAAGGCGCTGGGGTACAGCGTCTTGAAAGAAGTCGCCCCCCCTTCTGGCGTAGTTATGATGAAAAGGGCCAGGAGGGGGCACCCTGTCACCCAACTCAACAAAGACGCTGCTGCAGAAGGGGAAGGAGAAGAAATAAGGGTTCTAGATCCGGTCTGCGGAGGAGCCATTGTCGATGTGGTATACTCTCCTGAGGATACTGCAGACGACAAAAAGACACTGGCTGAGCTGGGTTACACAGGGAAAGGTAAGGATCCCATGCCAGCCACCAAGCCCCAGGCAATCCCTAAAAGTAGTACAGGGGTTGTCATAGGGGGAAAGAATGAAGGAAATAAGGCCGACGGGGGCCAAGAAAAGGAGAAGGTGGAGGGATCTTGCCTGGAACTGGTTCCTAGGGAGGTCCATGGAGAAAATAGGGGTTCCTCCGAGAACACAGAGCCTGAGCCCCCACAAAAGAAGGCAAGGAGTGTGGAGGAGAGGGGTTTCGCTGCCGGGGAACTGTTGGCCCAAAGGCTTCCCAAGAGGGGGGTGAATTGGGAATAATAAAATTTAAGAGTTTAAATATAGGCAATTAAACTAAAAGATAATTCAACCGATACAGAGAGGTTGATTTAGTAAATCAGACAGCAGAAGAAATAGAACAGAGAGATTCGAGTGACCCTTGCTTTTTGCATATGCATTAGAGTGCTATTGTAATATTAATTTCTTGTATATGTATTGTATTGTAAGCTAGCTAGTCTAGCAAAACCTTTGCTTCTTTCCTCTCCTAGTGGAGGTGTGTAGGTTTGCTCAGCTTTGGTTCCTGAAAAAAGCTGGTAGGATTGAAGGTTTGCTTGGCTTTGGTTCCTTGAAAAAGCATAGGGTTGTATTGGGTTTGTTCGGCTTTTGTTCCGTAAAAAGCCGGGGTTTAAGTGAAATTCCATTCGAGGTGCGTGGGGAGTGGACTAGGCGGAAGCCGAACCACTATAAATCTTTTGCCTATTGTGTGATACATTTCTTACTGCTTGCCCTCTTTATTTGCTGAATACATTATTTTCTGCACTGTGTCCTATTTTGCAAAATTGACCTCATTTTCTGCACTGAGTCCTATTTTGCAAAATCAACCTTACTTTCTGGTGGTACT
>KZ451980.1:1737258-1790634 GCA_002786265.1 Apostasia shenzhenica
TAGCTTCTGGATCTCTTTGGTTGTCTTTGGAGAGGGCATGTTCAGAATAGCCGATATTTTGTCAGGATTGGCCTCTATCCCTCTAGCAGAGACTAGGTATCCCAAGAATTTTTCCGAAGCCGCGCCGAAGGTGCACTTAGCAGGGTTAAGCTTGAGGTTGTACCTTCGAAGGGTACCGAGCATTTCCCTGAGATCACTGAGGTGCTCTGTCAAGGTTTTGCTTTTGACCAGGATATCGTCTGCGTAAGCTTCGAGATTCCTTCCCCTTTGGCCTTTAAAGACGGCATCAATCATGCGTTGGTAGGTAGCACCGGCATTTTTGAGACCAAATGGCATGACATTGTAGCAGTAAGTGTCGTAATCAGTGATGAAAGCAGTCTTCTCCTCGTCTTCCTTGGCCATCCAGATCTGATGATACCCGGAGAAAGCGTCCAGGAAACTCATAACTTCGTACCCGAAGGTACGATCTACCATCGTGTCGATGCGAGGGAGAGGGTAAGTGTCTTTAGAGCAGGCCTGATTCAATGTTCTGAAGTCTACGCACATTCTCTACTTTCCATTGGCCTTCCTCACCATAACGACGTTGGTTAGCCATCAGGAATACTGGACCTCCCTGATGTAATCGGCCCCCAGCAACTTGTTAATCTCCTCCCTGATGGCGTCCTGTCTCTCCTCGGCCATTACTCTTTTCTTTTGTACAATAGGGGAGACGACCTGAGATACATTCAAGTGGTGTTCGCAGACAGCCTTGTCCATTCCTGTAACATCTTCAGGAGACCATGCAAAGACATCGATATACTCCGAAAGTAGGGCGGTAACTTTTGTTTGCTGCTTGTCATTTAGATAAGATGAAATATTTATAATTTTGGAAGTGTCTTCACCCCCTAAGGCTACATTGATGACCCCTTCCTGCGGTATGACCGGTTGGGTTTCTCTGGGATCCATTTGGTCGACTATAAGCTGCGCCGCTATTTGAAAACAACGGGTAGCTTGTCTAGCGTCTCCTCTGATGGTGACAACGCCACTGGATGTCGGAAACTTCGCGCACAGGTGGGGTCTGGAAATCACCATCCTAATGGAGTTTAGAGTTGTCCTCCCTAGGATGACGTTGTAGTCCGATTTAGGCCTGATGATTGCGAAGTTGACCATGCTCATAGCGTGGCCGTTGTCATCGCCAAAGGAGAAGGGTAGAGTGATGAATCCCAGAGGTTGGATACTTTCACCAGAAAAACCGAGCAAGGTGGTCCTAGCGCGAAGGAGGTTCGCCTCTTTGAGTCCCATGTGGAGGAAGGCAGACTCAAACAGGATGTCGGCGGCACTCCCAGAGTCGAGGAACACCCGCCGGACATTGAAATCGGTGATACGGGCAACAACCACTATCGGGTCGCTGTGTAGATTGCCTTGCTGGGGAAGATCTCTGCTACAGAAAGTAAGGGGGATAGATGAGGCGTGTTGCTCAGAGATTCCGCCAACTTCGGTTGCTTGGCGGTGAGCGATTGGGTCAATGTTAAAGATAGCATTGATCGTCCTGGTGGCCGAAGGGTAAGGGCGCCCTTGTTGGCTGGGGCCTGTAGATGGCGAGGCCTTAGTGGGGGTTTCAGCAACCTCGGGGGCCTTCCCTTTCTGGGCGGCTGTGAAAGTCGGCACCATCTGCATGAATTCTTCGAGCTTGCCCTGATTCATCAGTTTCTCCAGCAAGGCTCTGAGACCTCGGCACTTGTGAAGCCTGTGCCCATAGTTCCCATGAAACTCGCAGTAGTCAATGGGATCCACTCTGGGCGGCGGCGCTGGCCTGGGTCCGGCAGGTCGAATCCAGCCCTGTTTGACAGCTGTCGCATAGACCTCAGAAAGTGGCCGAGAGAGGAAAAGCTTTGGAGGCGGGGTGCGTCGAGGCTTTTCCTCCTCTCTATCATGATGCCTGGCCACACGTATCCTCGTGGCCGAGGGTTCAGCATCTCGATGTTTCCTTTTGCTCCTCTCCTGCTTAACCCCGGGAGCGCCTGTGGGAGAGGACTCGGCATCCTCGAGAAGCATAAATTGACTGGCCCTGGCCACTAGCTCTGGATAACTCCGAGGTTTAGCCAACTGCAAAGATTTGGACAGGTCTCCCACCTTGAGTTCCTGTTGGAAGTTGTGCATGGCCACCGCAGGCTCTACGTCTTTAGCTTCTGCTGTAGTGGCGAAGAAGCAGTTGGTGTAATCTCGGAGACTTTCTCTCTCGCCTTGCTTGATGTTGGCGAGTACAATGTCAGAGACGACCATCCGGGTCCGGCCAATGAAATGGGCGATCAGCTCTCATTTCAAATGCTCGTAGGAAGAGATGTGACCCCTGGGCAGCTTGATGAACCAGCTAAATGCTGCCCCTTTCAGGGTGTTAGCCAGGAGGTGACACCTCGTGGCCTCGTCCGGCTGGTGGTACTAGACTGCAGCCTCAAATCCTTGCACATGCTCATGGGGGTCTATCACGCCCCTGTAGACCTCCAGCCTGGGAGGCCTGAAGTCCTCTGGGATTGGGGCCAGACAGATGGCATCGGAAAAGAAGGGGTCAGGCCCATGATGGGGGACCTGAATGCCTGAAAGAGGGGATCTCTTCCGGCAAGAAAAGGAGGAAAAGCAGGTGGAAGAAAAGCTGGTTGTGGTAGTGGACAAGGTGGAAGAAAGTTTTGGCGAGCCTCCTGGAGGCCGAAAGGGCGTCTGGGCGGTCCGAAAGAACCAGAAGTTTGGACAGAGAGTGCGGCAACCGGAGGTGCTGGCGCGGGGGGTTCCAGCAGCCGGAGGAGGTGGAGCAGGGATCGTCGCTACCGTCGGAAGTAACTCTGGGCCCGCCGCGACCGGCAGAGGAGGCGTTGGAGCCGCCGCGGCCGGCGGGAGAGGAACAGGGACCGCCGCTACTAGTGGGAGAGGGAGCACCGCGCATACTGGTTGTGTCTGTCAGAGGATCACAACCTGCTGGGCTGTAAGACCGGTGACCAGGTCAGTGAGATTCGCAAGCATCCCCTGAAGTTCTAAGAGGCGGGTGCCCCTGGAGGAAGAAGCAGATTCGACGTGATGTCGAGAAGTCGAGGCTGAAGCTCTGTCGTCTGGTGCTCGAACAAAAGGTTCCCCCGTGTGCACACCGCGGGCCGCAGAGTTAGTTTTGCGAGTTCTAGCCACCATCTTCCTAGGTCTCAATGAAAGCACCAGAAGATGTTGACGTAGGATGTGGGTGTCCTAGGAAACACCAAAAAGAAAGAGAGTTTCGGGAGACGGCGGCTCGCAAGATGGTAAGCTTATTAATGAAAGCTCAATAAGGGAACCAGTTCCGAGCATTTAGAGAAACACACAGAGGTTTAAGGTGGTTCAGGGAGAAAATCTCCTACGTCCACCGGTCGATCAGCGAAGGAATTTACTGTTGGCTGTTTCTTTGAAGTCCATGAGACCAGATTTTTTCCTAAGAAAATGGCAAAGCCACCTGTAGAGCGACGATCTTCAGGAGAGCCAGCCCAATCAGCATCACTGAAGGCGTGAAGGGTAAAAGGGGTATGGTGATGAATTGTAAGTCCATAGAGAATTGTGCCTTTTAGATAACGAAGAATGCGTTTAACAGCAGCCCAATATTCTTCAGTGGGAGTATGCATGTATTGGCATGCACGATTGACTGCAAAAGCAATGTCAGGTCTGGTGATAGTAACATATTGGAGAGCTCCAACAATACTTCGGTATAATGATGGGTCGCTTAATGGAGTAGAGCTTTTTGTAGAGATAACAGTGGTAGGAGTAGAGATATGACGGGCACCATCCATGTTAGCACGTTGGAGAAGCCCAAGAATGTATTTGCTCTCTGATAAAAGATATCCAACAGTGGGTGGCTATGGCGGACGGGATTGGATAGAGGGCGATTCAGCCACCACTGTTGCGGACCTTCAGCGTGCAGCCAGAGGACACCCTCCCGAGAGGACCACGGCCCAGATCGCCGATCTTTTTTGCGCCTACAAGGCTTATCGGATTACTCATGTATACAGAGCCGCCAATAGAGCGGCAGATTTTGTAGCTTCCTTTTCTTGTCTAGATGATACAGAGTGGCGCAGGGGCATGTCCCTCCCACTCGAATTTTGTGCGATTCTCGATGAGGATCGAACCTTTTGTACCTGATGTATCTTTTTACTGTTATAGTATTATAGGCTACGGCCGTATTTCAAAAAAAAAAAGATACCCAACAGAATGTGAGTGAACTTCAATGCCTAAAAAGTAATGCGCATGTCCGAGATCTCGAACTGAGAATTCCCTGCTTAGTGACTGAATAACAGTAGTAATCTCATTGGGATTATTTCCGATTACGAGAATATCATAAACATAGATGAGAATATAGACTTTAGAGGTAGATGTACACCGATAGAATAGAGAGGTGTCTGTCTTGGAACCAGAGAAGCCTTGTGTTTGAAGCCAACCTCCAAGGCATTTGAACCAAGCTCGAGGGGCTTGTTTGAGGCCATAAAGTGATTTATGTAAATGACATACATGAGAAGGATATAATGGATGGGTGAAGCCAGGTGGTTGTTCCATATAGATTGTTTCCTTAATAGAGCCATGGAGGAATGCATTTGAGACGTCGAGTTGCCGAACGTTCCAGTTTGAGCATATAGCAATAGAGAGAAGTAATCTGACAGTGGTGATTTTGATGACTGGATTGAAAGTGTCTGTATAGTCAAGTCTAGGTTGTTGATGATAGCCTTTCGCAATAAGGCGGGCTTTATATCTTTCAATGGAGCCATCTGCTTGATGCTTGAGTTTGTATACCCATTTGCATCCTACTACATTCATAGATGGAGTATGAGGAACAAGGTCCCATGTGCCATTGCGTAGTAGTGCATCAAACTCAGTGGCCATTGCAGCACGCCATGCAGGATCCTTTGATGCTTGAGTAAAGCAAGTAGGTTCTGGCATGTGTATGGAGGCCACCAAAGCAATTGGAAGAGGATGTTTACTATCAGTGATCAGAGATAGAGTTATCGGTTCTGTTTGTTGATAGATATCAGTTAAAAGGCGAGTTCGTGGAGGCGGAGATGCAGATACCATTGGGCTATCCATAGGTCTTGATGTATTTGTTTCTGGCGGTATTGCTCGAGTTTTCTCCTCAATACAAGGAGGTCCTGGTGTTGAGTTTGGGGAAGCAGGAAGGTCACGATGAGGTGATGGCGAAGAGCTAACCAATGGTGGAGTGTCCCGAGATATGGTGTTGCTGAGTGAACCTGGATGTAGCCCAAGGATGCTATCACTAGAAATAAGTACACCAGACATTTGTGTTGCTTTAGAAGATGTATCTGCAAAAGGGAAGTGTGTCTCATCAAAGACAACATGCCGGGAAATGTAAACTCTCCCGGTTGATATATGTAGGCAACGATAACCATGATGCATAGTACTATACCCAAGGAAAGCGCGCAATTGCGAGCGAGGTTGAAGTTTATTTTTGGTATATGGGCGTAGCCAAGGGTAGCAAGCACATCCAAAGATGCGGAGGAAATTATAATCAGGTATGCGACCATATAGTTTTTGTAGAGGAGTAATGTGATAAAGGATGGGGGTCGGTAAATGATTTATGAGATATACTGTTGTTTGAGCTGCAGCATCCCAGAATTTTTGAGGGGCAGAGGCATGTTGTACAAAAGCTAATATGGCTTCAATAATATGTCGATGTTTGCGCTCTGTAGAGCCATTTTGTTCTGGAGTGTGAGGGCAAGAGACTCGATGAGTAATTCCGGAAGAATTTAGATGGCGATGGAGGGCTTGATACTCGCCGCCCCAATCAGAGTGAAAAGAACGAATCTTACAATTAAAGAAACGCTCATCATGTTTTTGAAAACTGAGAAATATATCTACCAAGTCAAATTTACGTTTCATGGGAAAAAGCCAAGTGAATTTACTAAAATCATCAACAAAAATAACATAGTACGAAAAGCCTTCATTGGAAATAATAGGGGCAGGACCCCAAATATCTGAATATATAAGTTCTAATGGAGACGACGAAGTACAAGTAGATAAAGAAAATGATAACTTATGACTCTTAGCTTTCATGCAGGCAGAGCAGATTCTTGATGTTGTAGGTGGTGATGTAGGTAGGCCATATTTTTGAATTATTTGATGAACAGTACGAAGAGAAGGATGTCCGAGACGAGCATGCCATGACAACTTGGTGGTGCGTTCCCCAATAAGAGAAGTGGGTGATGGAACGGGAATGTGGTAGAGATCATTCTTAGTTCCCCCGCGGAGGAGAATTTTCCCTGTAGCTCGATCCTTCACAAAACATTCATGAGGATGGAATTCAAATAAGACATTATTATCATGGGTAAATTCTCGAACAGAAAGGAGATTTTTAGTGATTGAGGGAACATGTAAAATATTTTTAAGGTGTAGAGCACCAGAAGAGGAGTGCAAATGTGTATTTCCAAGGTTAGTTATATGCAAACCTGTACCATTACCGATTTGAACAGTATCGGTGCCCACATATGGTGTAGGATTGTTTAGAATATTGTAATCTGGCGTGACATGATGAGATGCTCCAGAATCAGGATACCATGCTGACTCAGTTGTTGTATTTGGAGGGGAGATAAGAGCGCTGTGATATGCTCCTGCTTGTGTTGTATTATAGGAAGATTGTAGTCGATTTGGTGCAGTTGTTCCCAATGGTCTATTATAATTCATGGAAGTGAGACCTCCAATAAAGTGACGATCAAAGCGTTTATAGCATTCATGAGCATAATGACTAGGGATAAGGCAGATCTAGCAACGTTCTTGACCACGACCACCACATCCTCGACCACTGCGTCCTCCACGCCCTCTGTTAGTATTGGATGGAGAGGGACGTTCTCGTCTAGCAGTGTTGATCGATGGTGATGTTACTGTAGTTATTTCCATAGATTTGAGTTGAACGAGACATTCATGAGATGAAAGAATCCCATAAACTTCTTCTAAGGTAAAATCATCTATACGGGTAGTAATAGCAAGAATAATGCTGTCATATGTAGAATTGAGACCTGCAAGAACATGCATTAGAATATCTAGATCGGACATTGAATGCCCAATGGTAGATAGGTTGTTGATGATATTTTTTATAGCCTGCATATAATCATCAATAGAGCTGTCTCCTTGTTTTATCATCTGTAATTGAGCTTTAAGTTGAAGAACATGTGCTCTAGAATGAGAGGCGAATGTGTCAGCAAGAGTTTTCCAAACTGTATGAGAAGTATTCAAATTTACCACCAATGGAAGAGCAACTTCGGTGAGTGTTGAAATAATCCAAGTGAGAATTAGTTGATCCCTTTTTATCCAGGTAGTGTAAGCTGGATCATTTATATCTTGACATGGATCTGTGCCATCTACTACTCCAAGGAGATCATGAGCACGAAGTAACAGGAGAAACTGTGTTTTCCAAAGTAGGTAGTTGTCTCTTGTTAGTTTTAAAGGGAGAAATGATACCGTGTTGGTAGGTAGAGACGATATATTTGTTGCTAATGGATAGGAAGGGGAATGCTGGAGGTGCAAGATGAATGGAATCGAACCCGAAGGGGAGGAGCTGAAGCGGGTGAAGTTTAGGGATTCTCACCCAAGGCCCAAGCCCTTCCCTATCCAGGATATCGATTCATTCCAGAATCAAATAATCCCAAGGGAAACACAAATCAGATTTATTCAGCATTTTGAAAATAATAGTAACAGGGAGGCGTTTATATAGGCCTTCATACAGACTGACTCAAAAAAAAATACATGATGTAATAAATTCCTCACACAAATGAGAAAATACTAGATAACATGCCTAAAATAATAATCACTGAAATATAAACAACTAATACAAAAATAAATGTGAGAAATAAAATCATCCAAAAAATGGAATCTCCAATCAATCAGAATGAATAGGAGATTTCCAATCCATCGAGTCAGCGATCCGCAACATCCATCTTTCCCAATCTGTCCTAATAGTCAATCAATCCAAATCGAAGCAGCATGGCTAGATCTCGCCCGTCGACGATAAACTCTACCAGGAATGAATCGATGGTCGATCGTGGTGTCCCCACCAACTCACCCCGGGTGGGAAAGACTCGACTCTGTCGAGTAGGGGTCCTCTCTGCTGTGATATCTCTCTAGCAAATCTGGATCAAGTCTCTGCAGCTCATCTCTGGTAATCCATGAATCCTCAGACGGAGATAAACCCTTCCAACGAACCAAATAACGCTGGTATCCTCAATTTTTTATGAAAATTATCTGCTCATCAAGGATTTGGTCTATTTGTTCCTGTTTGTAAGTGGATTTGGCTGGTGGACACTCAGGTAAGGGTTTACTCTCAATGGGTAATGAAGGCTCAAACGGATCACTGGGTATTACTGTTGGCTCCTTGTATGCCACCAAGTCTGAGACATTGAAGGTTGAACTGATATCATACTCTGGTGGTAAATCAACAACATACGCGTTCGAACCAATTTTCTTTAAGATTCTAAAAGAACCAGCTTCGCAAGCTCGTAATTTCTTAACAGTTCCGGATAGGAACCGCTTGGGTCGAACCCGAATCGTCACATAATCTCCTTCTGAAAATTCCTGCATTTTTTGTGACAATTTGCTAATTTCTTATAAGTATCATTACTAGCACTTATTTTCTTACTGATCTCTTTATGCAATTCCCTAATATATTGTGCAAATGACTCAGCAGACTCAGACATCCTAGCATGCATAAGTAATGGAATGAAATCTACAGGAACCCTAGGTTTATAACCATGCACAATTTCAATTGGACTCATGCATATGATATTAAATATATGCAGACTCGATATACGACCTTACTCGTGCCTACTGGATGATTAATTTTGATTATAAGCATGTAGAGAATAGGCTAAAATCACGAGAGACACGGTTCTTAATAGGTGCCATAAAGTCCTCCAGAAATATCTGGCGAACTGTACAGCACACTAGTTAGACGTTCGCGTAGCCAACCACTCAGTCTCATGTGTCATTTGCCTATATAGGTCTATAGGTGTCGAGTTTTTACTAAATCGATGATATGCATAGGTATGATTAACTGAATCAAACCTATTAACCTCAGAACGATCGTGACCTATAATCATCTCAATATGATCGATAGTGTTACCAACACAATAAAATAATTTAGTGGCCTTTGTCGAACCTATGATCTGCTTTTCTTTATGACTCAGCTCCATAACTGTTTTCTCAACTTGACTTTCAACTTCTATCCTATAATTATCTTCCTCGCGCATCTCATCCTTATACTTTTTGTATTCTTCCGCATATGCGGGGTCAGCTATATAAGTCAGTTCTATATCCTCAGTAGATAGGAGGGTATCCTCGGGAACCTGCTCTATCATCAAGGCTTCGGGGGCGCACTCAGCAGCGATGTGGCCAAAAACTTGGGACCGGAAACATCGTAGTGGACATCCGATATTTTCACACGAGGACTCAACAACTACAGCCTTGTCCCTTTCCTCTTTAGAAAGAGGTGGGCGGCTAACATAAGCAGAAGTCGAAGAAGGTTTGACACCCAAACGGTTATGCTCTGTTCTTCTAGGTCCATAACTTTGCCTAGGTTGTTCGATTTTACTTTTTTGATTATTTTGGCCCTCAAGTCGGTCTAGCCTACTGTCCATACGATCTAATCTAGTTATAATCTCAGTTAATGTTCTTTGAAGTTCGGGACCCATACTACTAGTTGGTTTAGAATAAAAAATGAAATATTCGGAACTAAAACGAGTGCGCATGCAATAAAATAAATATGATCTAATTTATGCAGATGCAAATATGCCCTAACCTGACCTAATACTCTGATACCAAATTTGATACGGGACAGGTGAATGATAATGCAGTTTAGAGATCAGCAATATTACAAAGCAAATTATTCACAAAATAATGTTAAATATCAGAGAATAATTTTGTAATGATTGAGAAATTAGTTAAACCCGCAAAAACTGATTTCTTTTAAAATCTTAAATAAATTAGATCGAAGGTAATTGAAAAATTACCAATTCAGATTAGGGCGTAATCCAGTTTTCAATAAATCAGAAACAGGGAACATGATTCAGGTTCTCACAATATTTAACCAACAGTAATTATAAATCACTCAATAATGAAAGGTCGCACCGGAACAAGGTCGAGCAAATCACAAGCGAGTAGAAAAATTCAGATCGTTCGATTTTACCAGATTAAAAGTTTTGTTGAAATTCGTACCTGAGTCAGAAAATTCAGGACCACGGTGTGATTTTTTTTTTCCAAAAATTAGGCAGTCCAGTGGCGCTCGGGTTCGGGCGCGAGCAACGCGGGCGAAGCGGCGTACGGGTGCGGCGGGCGCGAGCGAGGCGGGCGCGTGGGCGCGCGGGCGCGCGGGCACGAGCGAAGCGGTGGCGCGGAATTGAGACGCCGGCGATGGCGGAACAGGGGCGCCGGCGACGGCGCAGCAGGCGCGCGCAAGTCGGGGAGCGCGTGCGGCAGGGGCGCGCGCGCGCGGCAGCGGCGCGAGCGCGGGCGATCTCAAGCGACGCACGCAGGCAGAGCACAGTCGTGCGCGGGCGGCGCGGGCGAGTCGGGCGCCGGCGAGCGGGTGCAGGCGCGTGCGGATCGGGCGCAGGCGAACGGGCGCAGGCGAGCGGGCGCAGTCGAGTGGGCGCGCGCGGGTGAGCACAGGGCGGTGCTGTCGGGCGAGGCGCAGTCGCATGCGGGTGAGACACAAACGCACTAGAGCACGCCGCGCGCACAGATGGAGCTGGGGCAGGCGCAGGGGTGCCGGGATCGGACAGCAGGTGGAACTGAGTGAGAGAAGTCGAGGTGAATACTGGAGGTGCGAGATGAATGAAATCAAACTCGGAGAGGAGGAGCTGGAACGGGTGGAGTTTAGAGATTCTCACCCAAGGCCCAAGCCCTTCCTTATCCAGGATATCGATCCATTCCAGAATCAAATAATCCCAAGGAAAACACAAATCAGATTTATTCAGCATTTTGGAAATAATAGTAACAGGGAGGCATTTATATAGGTTTTCATACAGACTGACTTAAAAAAAAAAAAATACATGATGTAATAAATTTCTCACACAAATGAGGAAATACTAGATAACATGCCTAAAATAATAATCACTGAAATAGAAACAACTGATACAAAGATAAATGCGAGAAATAAAATCATCCCAAAAATGAAATCTCCAATCAATCAGAATGAATAGGAGATTTTCAATCATCGAGTCAGCGATCCGCAGCATCCATCTTTCCCAATCTGTCCTAATAGTCAATCAATCCAAATCGCAGCAGCATGGCTAGATCTCGCCCGTCGACGAATCGACGGTTGATCGTGGTGTCCCCACCACCAGGTACTGAATAATAATTTCTCAAGGCTGAGAGAAATTTCTGCCGCAACTTTGGGCAGAGGAGAGATTTAGAAGCTAGAGCGACAATCTGCAGCGGCGAGGTAAGTGGCCGGCGAGGTAAGCAGAGCTCGAGCAGAAGGGCCGACACGGCGTGAAGCCCGACACGACGACGAGGTAAAAGGAAGCTCGTGCAGAAGGCCGGTGAGGTCGGTAAGGTCGGCGACGACGATCTGCAGCGGCCGAGGTAAGCGGCCAGTGAGGTACGAGGAAGCTCGAGCAGAAGGCCAACACGGTGAGGTCGGCGACGGTAATCTGCTCAGGTAAGCGAAGGAAAGGGGGGGTTCGAACAGAAGACCGACGAGCTCGAGCAGAAGGCCGACACGGCGAGGTCGGCGAGGTAAGCGACGACAATTTGCAGAAGGCCGACGAGCTTGAGCAGAAGGCCGGCGAGCTCGAGCAGAAGGCCGACACGGTGAGGTCGGAGAGGTAAGCGGCCGGCGCTGTGAGGTGATGCTGATCAGCGAGTCAAGGCTCTGATACCAGGTTGAATGATATAGAGAGAGAGAGAGAGAGAGGGAGGGAGAATAATGTTTGAAGGAGAAAAATAATTCCTTGCATTGTTCAATTGTTAAGGTCTCCCTTTTATAATGAGGAGTCTATATTACAAGATGGTATGTAATTGAATCTCTTTAATAGAGAATCGTTTTACATGGCAATGTGTAAATCAAATCATAATTACAAAATATATGCTAGAAATGATGGTTCTTAAAAGGAAATATATTTGGTGTATTGTAGGCAGGTGATAATACAGAAATCCGACATTTACGTAATTCCTTTATTCACAGAAGAGATTATAACACTGGTGGAGACAACTAATACGGGCTGCTATAGAGTCATTATAGATGCCTACTTCTTAATTTTATGTTTCTCAAAATATCAACAAAAAAAAACTTTATGCTTCTCAATTTACTTTGAAAGATGCACTTTTGTTAATAATTGGTGTTAGAAGATTCCTACTCAACTGAGAATCCAAGCATTCTTATAATAAATGTATAAATATTATGCCATCAAAACATGACTATATTAAAGAGGGTTGATTGACACCATTATGTGACTCTTGAAATGTGGAGTGGAGGAGCGTAACACATACTTGAGAATTTCTCACTCCAACAACCAACAAAGAAAGCTGAGCTTCAGAGATTTGATTGGAAACAATGAGAGACCAAACAAAAAGCTGAGAATATAAAACGAAGAAACACCAATGCCGCAGATAAAAATTAATAGAAATACTATCACACAAAAGAATTTTGTTATTGAGCGTATTATACAATTATATTTTATTTGTGATCTTACACATATATATTGTAATATAAATAATATAATAAACTTTTAACATATGCTATACTAGATGATTTTTATTGAAAAAAATATCTACCCCTCCATTAATTTTTACAATTCATCGAAGTGAATATTATTTGACTTTTGTATCTCTTTATATTTTATTTAGTATGATACAGTAACATCACCTTAAAAAAGAAATATGAACCAACATATAAAATTTATAAGACCTCAAAAATGTATATACAATTTACCCTTTAATTTTACATCATTTTTTATTTTTTTAATTCTAGTTTTATATGATTCTTAAATATCAATTATAACAGAAGATAATTATCTACATTAAAATCTAAAAATTTAAATATAAATAAATAAGGAAACATCATGTATAAAATAAAACAAAATAAAATTAACTAAACATGATATTCAAAATAATGTTATCGGCAATCAATCAAATCTTATTTGCATGGATTCTGTAATGACCTTCACCAATCAAAATTATTTAATTATATTTCAATCATCAAAACCACAATTAGTCTAAAACGTACTGCCAAAGAGTATCCCACAAGTATGTTCTCTGCTGCCTCATTTGAATGAGAATGTAAATCATACCTACTCTGGAGCCAATCCTGGTTTCTGGGCCCACATTACCGCAGTATCTAATCTAATTTTAACGTGTGAATTTCAACTAAAAATTAAAACTATCATTTGGAATCATGAACAAATAGAATATTGAAGTTATTCAATTTTCAATTTGTCCTTGAACCTATTCAAATTGTGTTTTTTTCTTATCTGCACCGAAGACAAGTCAATATTTCAAGCTGAACGATTACTCTTATTCTGAAACAGGTAAAAAAGGAATAAAAGTTACATTGATTTGTACATCTATTTCAAGGTGGGTTTTGAAATGAACAAGATGACATTCTCGCATTGTCCTCTTGTGTTCAATGAATATCTACAACATCTTGAATATTTACAGATAACGCATTGAAAACAATAATGCAACATGAAACACATACATATAGAAAAAGCAAAATCAGAAAGAAAATGAATTGCCGGACAACTGAATAAAAAACAAAAGTTGCTGAAAAATGAAGGTTATTCACAAAAACCATTACAAGTGTACATTACAACATCACACATTGAACACGGCAAAAGTTTTTTTTTTTTTGATGATGAATATGGTAAAATTTATTGTTATTACATAACCAAGTTTATAGTTTTTGTCAACTCCATTATTTCAGCCAAGCAAATGATTCCTCCGTCTGCAGCTTCTGTGCATAAATTCCTGCAAGCGATAAACAGAAGAAAATCAAAGGGAAAGACGCAAAAATGAATCTATTAAATTTTTGATTAATTATTAGATACACAACAACAACAAAAAAAGCCCTAAAAAGTCCACATACTTCTACCGAATAGTCTTCTCTACCACAAGACAAATCACGGATTAATTTGAAAATGGATCTATATGTAATTTAAAACTCATTGGCATACGATCAAACGGTCTAAAAGTTCTTTGGAAATGCGGAAAAGATAGATGAAGCAACCTACTTACCTGTACAAGACAATTGCTGCTCAAGCATTTTTCTATGAAGAATTCAAAGCTTTCTTTGCTTTCCTAGAGAAATTCCTTATAGAAGAATGGTCTGAAAATGTTAAAGGAAGGTCTTCATCCATTGAATCCTTCTCGTAGAAAAGTGCCACTCTTGCTTTGATATGAGATCCTCCATCACATGGTTCTTCATGAGGCTCTTCAGGTATGTCACAATACAAGTGTTTGAGAATGAATAGTGCAGTGTCAGGATCGCGCCAATAATTTCTATGAATTAGATGCTCAACCTTTAGTCAGGATGAAAAATATAATACCCACTACTTTGCAATGAATGTGATGATAAAGTGAAAGCATGATGGAGAAGAGCGTCATATACATGATACAGTTTCCAAACCTGATGCTTCTTTTACTATGATGTGAATGAAAAATTAAAACAATAAAGTAGCGCAATAAAAATGAGGGGGATAGGATCAGTGGAACAAAATTTGAATACGATGTGTTACTCTAGTAAAGCCAAAACTACCAACTATTTTCAATCAAAAAAAAAATCACCAACTATTAAAATTTCAAGGAAATTAGCAACAATTAGGCAAAATTATGTAAAAATATGTAATCAACATTCATCATTCATTAGCCTTATGTTGGGATTGGCTTTGAATCCTCCTTGGCCAGCTAATAATGTCAAAAAGCAAGATATGGTGAACAAGTGAGTCGATTACGGAGCGAGAAAGCTAGGTGGGGCGAAACACTAGAGCCGGAGAAAGGAGAGCAAATGACACTGCTTGTAGCCACTGATAGATAGTCAATGCTCACCAACAGTAATGGAAGGAAGAATGGGCAAAGGTGGAAGCTAACTTGGAGATCAAGGGGCCAACAAGTTTTACACAATGACGAAGGCGACCATAGAATAAAGACGACCATAGAATAGTGCCGCCCATGCATGAAAATGATGAAGACTACCAAAGAATAGTTGGAAGAAGGGGATGTAAAGGCCTCAGACACTAAACCGATGGAGGAGGGGGACACTTCCAACCCAACATCACTGACTTCATCAGTGGCAGCTTTGTGACATTGTCAATGAAGCTATCCAGAGAGACCTAACGTCAACAATTGATATGGAGGAAGATATCCACAAAGAAAAGGCAGTCTGCTTCTAAGGAGTAAGAGAAGGAACCAAGGAGCCAATTGTTAATATAGTGTATATATATATATATATATATTATACTCCATATCCTTGGATTTATGGTTAATGGGCTTGACCTATGTGATTGTTATTATATATAATAATATGTGCGTGTGTGTAGGAGCTCTTGGGGTTCTCAAACATTTCCTAATTTGTGTCTCATACTATCAGAGTTGCCATGTAGGGTTCTTGTGTGCGCCTTTTCTTCTCACTTGCTTTTGCACCCAGTCGTCTCCGTGCTCGCCATAGATCATACTAGCACCCTCATCTCACATGCATTCGATCTCACGTCGCTAGCCCTCGCTCGCTGGCACTCACTCCAACTCAATCTTACGGGGCAAGCCCTTACCGCGCTTGTGCGACCAACCCTAGCTCACTCACACTCTCTCCACCTTGCGATTTCCTGTGCGATCACAAGGCGTGGCTCCTTGCAGCATGCATGTAGCGTTGCTCCACGTCATCGCATTACGTCTTTAGTCACGACTTGTGGTTGCCCACACCCTTGCTCGTCTATGTGCAACTACCTATGCTCGTTGATCTTACCTTCACAGTAATCTTGTAAGCCTTATGTATTAGGTTTGCTTCTCAGACTATCAACCGCCTTCTTTCTTCTTGATCGCCGTGTGATCGAGTATTTGTGATGGCCGGATGTCCCAAGATTCTAGTAGTAAGCTCCCAACTAGCAATGCTAATGTTTAGAACATCCAAAGGGTGCCAATGCCTTCGGTGAACTCGACCTCAACAAAGTTGGTAGAGCGTGTTTTGATAGGGCAATTAACTTATCTTCTATGGAAGAAGACAACCGAGATTAGTTTGTTTCGGAAAACCCTAGGGAAGCACCTTAGTGATGATCCTCCAGCCAATGAAAATCTTAGGTATGAAGATTGGTATGCCATGGACTGCTAGATATTTAGCTAGCTACTGAACTCCATGGATAGCTCAGTTCAAAACCTCGTGGTTAGTTGCAGTTTAGTGTAAGGGCTTTGGGGAAATCTAGAAGAGATGTATTTCTCTTAGATGTATGATATGAAAGGAATTCATCATCAATAGCTATATGAGAATTTTGAAGGCTACTTACTTTCAAGACAACAATATTTCACGAGTTTACACTCTATACTCTGATCCTTTTTCATTACAGCAAGGTGACATATCTGTGCAAGAATATTATAGCACTCTATGAAGTAAGTGGGATAATATCGACCCTTCACCACTGACCCTACTGTTTGGCAACAACAAAATGATTTTCTTTTTTGCCAAGTTTCCCTCAGGTCATCATTCCTTTCTCCAATTAGTGCAACCTTAATTAATGGCTGACAGTGCTACCCCTAATATCACAACTACCTTGTCTCGTGTCCTTTGTGTTACCGAGCTTCACTCTGCTCCACCTTCTTCTGATTAGTCTGCTCTCTCTGTTGCCAATCATGGTGGTTGTTTAGCTGGTGGTCATCATTATGGAGGTCGCATTAGAGGTCATGATCGTGGTTGATTCTGATCACTGACACCAATGCTGAGACTTCTATGAATACACCTATGACTCCCGACACAATTACGATCTCCTAGGCTGATTTCGATTGATTGATACAGCACTTTGATTTTTCTACTTTTGGTCTCCACACAGCTTCCTTTTCTAGATCAATAACTATTGCTTATTCTGGTACATCTTGGATTTTTTATTCTAGTGCTTTCTCTTATATGATTGTTGATGAAGAAAATCTACTTAGGATGAGCTAGCGGACTTAATCAGTTGAGACAATGGAACAAGAAGGTAGCAAACCGCACAGAAAGGACACATGGGTTAACATGGTTCAGAGCTTGTCCTCCTATGTCCACACAACTATGTCGAAGAACCAAAAATTCCTCTAAATATCAAGAAGTACTATGATTTGAGCTTTGTCTGAGCTTACGAACCTTCACCTAGGCTCAACTCAAGTAGTAAGGAAAAGAAAAAAAGGTCCTTTATACATCTTGTAAAACTCAATTTATAGTTGAAGTGGATGACTCCTAATCATTGATGCGCCTTCTGTGATGCTGATGCGTGGCCTGGAGATTATAGGATTTACTAGGGATGAGAAATTCTCCTAGGGGGGGGGGGGGGGGTTGGAACATGATCCATCCGGATTACTAACATCGTCGCGGTCCTTGGAGCTACTACAAAAGGTAATTAGTGAACTCTAGGACAGGCATTCAACGAGAAGTTTGGGGAGAGAATGGTTCGTGGAGGGCCTTGGGGGAGAGACCCATAATTGGCTCCATGACTCCAAGACTTCCCTAGGTGTTTTGTGGGCCAAGCTTGAGCCGGAGAAGAGCAGCAACTCGCTTACCAATAGGGCTCTGGTGATCGAGGTCTAGAAGGCTTATGTCGAGAAGAGATGGTGGCCGACATACGGATCTTCTTGGAAGAGTTGGTAAATGAGGTCAAATCCCTCCGCTCGGAGTTTGAGGCTTATCGGTAAGAAATAGGCCCTTAGGTTTTGGTAGAGGTCCAGAGCCTCCAAGCGGAAAGTACTGCCCAACTTTTGGAGGTTGAAGGCAACCTCCGAACAAAACTATAGCCCTTTAGGCTGAAAATGAGGGTTTCAAGTGGAGTGAGGTCTAAGCCTGAATGGAGACACTGGATGTGCAGTGTTAAATAACTTGGCCAATGCCACCGTGCACGAGGCAGTGCCCAAGACGAAAATCAAGGCTAGTTAGTAGGTGGAGGATATTTGAACTGCCATTGGTCGGTCGAGGTCGCTGGGGAGGCAAATGCAGAACCAAGTGGCCTACGATTTGTTGCTGCAGACCCTAGTGAACCAGGAAATCGTTGATGAGAGGAACATCCTATTTTCTGAGGTTCTAGTCTTCACTGGAGTAGAGGGTCCTCATTGGTTCTTCCCTGATGCAAGAGCCAAGGAGATAGAGGATGACATTCGTTGCTTCGCCAACATCAGCAGTCCTCAACGTCAGGCCACTATCCTCAGTCGGCGATGGCATTACTAGATCCGCGGGATCTGCGGCGGCACACAGTCCTTTTTTTGCCCTTGTACCTTCAACTTGGTAACTAGTTAATAAAAGCATGTTTTTGAGCGCATACCTATGTATGTAGGATTTTGAGTCATCTTTGCATTGTGATTTGATGTGCTCACAGATGGTTGTGTTTGAACATATGTTAGGTTTGAGAGCACGTGTCTTGTACGAACCCGAGTCTTGCCCAAACATGTGTCGTGTGTCGCACGAACATCCGTTGTATCTGAGGTTGCACTTACTCTTAAAATTCAGAGGGAAAGGCGTTGTTAGCAAGGTGTCAGGCAGTGCTTCGGAGGACGTGCAATGTTGACAGCCTAGCCAACCTATAGCTTACATGTGGCTAGCGGGAAGAAGTGCAATTTGGGGTTTTTATGATCACTTTATGGTTTAAATAGCGATCAGGGGAACTAGATCACACTCTTATTCCCTTGTACTGCCACCTCGCTTTTCTTCAGTCGTCTTCTTTGGCGACAATGACACCTTTGAATCCTTGCAAAGGAGATGATGGCGCCAAAGTATGGCTGGCAAAACAACACAGCCATGTTCCTTGATGACAATACTTATGATCTCAGTCAGCTTGTAGACCATGAGATCCTTAACATGATGCGGTGGTTCCAGGAGAACCCTGCTATCAACGTTGAGGTGCTAATGCATGGGACCTTCCAAATGATGCAATGATGGGGACGGTCTACACCTATAAGTCCCAATTAGACTACGACAAGATGTTGCTCTAGAAGTTCATAGAGGAGATGAACTCCTACAGGTTAATCCCTGCACAGTCACCCCTAACTCTATAACTTATATATCTATTCCTTGATTAAGCTATTGGAGGATGAGTCTGTATTGTGGAGCATCACCTTGTTCTATGCACTCTTTAGGTGGATGGTGAATGCTACCTACCCAAGGTGTTTGAACTTAGGTCTCGCAATAAGGCCGGGATGATTTCGAGCGCCAACATCTTGCATTCTGATTGTAGATTTTTATTTCTTCGTCAGAGGCGAGCTTGGGATCGAGAGCCTGGTGCCCGGTGTCGCCCCTTTGGAACTCTTCACTGAGCCACAACTCCGGAAGAGTAGACCTCTGATTGTTCTGGTGGGTCGTCTCAAGAACCACTCATGGCCCTTGGAAAATTTCCTTCCTAGGATTAAAGAAGACATTGGGGAGTTATTAAAGAAGAGCAGTAAGCTTTTGAACACGTGCCTGAAATTACTAGCCTGAACTAACACAATTTTTTGCTTTGCAGAGTGTGTGCCCCACAAGATAATTATCCTACCAGTGGACTGGGAGCCTACTTGAAGGCAGATGGGGCCTGATCCACCCCACATGAACCACCTGGAGTTATTGGTTATAGAATTCAGGGGAGAAAACGAGACTAAAAGTGAGAAAACTCGTTACGTTGCTAAACCCATCAGAATTGACAGGAGGGTACCCCGTGCAGGTCCGATATCATGACTGGGTTGTGCTTTCCCCTATGAAGAAGGGGAAGGCGAAGGTGACTGGATCCTCTATGCTTGACAAAATGGACGAGGAGGATCCAATCCTGCTCGACTACCCAGGGATCATTCTCGGGTGAGCAAACGTACAACCAAAATGCCGTACGAAGTTCGGGAGCCTTCGCCTAAGAAAGCGAAGGTCTCCGAGGAAGTAGGTGTTCCCACGAGATGAAGCCATATTAGCGACATAAGACCTTAAAAGTTTCAAGAGATCTCAAGTCCCTTAGCATGACTTAGGAGGTGAAGTCCACCCCAAAGGAGAGAAATGTCCACCTCCACCTTAAGCAGTAGATGGAGGGCGGCTTTGCCTTGTCCTCGAGGGTGATGTGCCCAATCTCGTGGGGCGTAAAGTTATGAGGATTGGCTGTCCTTCTTAAGCGCCGTAAAGAAAGTTGATGAGACAGTCGACAGCCTTTTCTCAGTTAGGGAACTTTGGTTGCCTTCACATCTTAAAGGTGATGACCATTGCCACCATGTACGACTGTTCTCAACAGTGGAAGGCTCGTGCGAAGAAGTGGCACAGGGAAGCTGGAGGCGAAGGTCCGGGCCCAACCGAAGGAGGATTAGGGCGAGGCTAAGGAGCGGATTGTAGAGCTTGAAGCTAAAGTGAGGACGCTGCGACAACAAAGCCTCTGCGAGAAGTGTTCCTTCTCAAGCTTCATGGGTGCTCTTTGGATAGACGTTGGGCAATGGCCACCCAAGCTCGAAGAACTGCAATCGCTGATTACTAGTTCAACAGGAAGTGCAGGTGTTGGAGACTTGCTAATATTAAATTGCCTGGGTAGATATTGCCATAGGCTTGAAGTGCGCTGGGAAAGTGGAAGAGCAGGCTCTCCAAGGCATGGACCTCGCTTCATGTCTTGGCCTGCACCCTAGCTACGACGAGGGAGGATTCAAAATTGAAGATGGCGATTTACCCTTGCTCTTCGATTTGTCGGATGGCCGGTCTCCAGCCTAGTATTTGTACTCTGAACTTTTTTAAATAACGAGCTTGATTGAATCCTTTGCTTTTGTTAATATGCAGTGAATGTTGACTAGTGTTTATAAGGACTTTAAAAGACGCATAACTAGTTGAGAACTGCCGAGGTTCCTATTGAGGTAGACCTTGTATCATGCTGTGGTTATCTGGGAACCTTAGAATCAAACTGTGCGGAACAAAATTGAGCTGAACAGGGCTGAAATGAACAGCGCAGGAATAAACTTAGAACTACTATTACTAAACTAGGTAGGACTGAACTTAGAGCTAAACAAAAATTGAACTAAATAAAACAAAACTTGAACTGAACTAAGTAAAATTGGACTAAATTGAACTGAGCAGAATTGAATTGTATTTTTGCAACTCATCAAGGAATAGCCTGGGTGCCGAAACATCAGGCTAGAGCCTTTAGTTTTATTATGTTAGAGATAGAATTTCTTAAAGTTATTCCCGCTCCAAGTTCGTGAAAGTGGTATGCCCTTGGAATCCATGAGGCAGTAGGCGTTGGGAACGACAATGTCCTTGACTATGTAGGGACCTTCCCAATTGAGCTCCAGGTTGCGGATACCGACCCCGGTGCCAATGACTTGTCGTTGAAGCACCAACTCGCCGAGCATTAGAGCTCGGGGTTGCCGCGATTGTTGAAGTAGCGCTCCACTCGCTGTCTTTGTTCGAGCCTCCTGAGCATTGCTCGTTCTCCCCTGTCCTCGAGGAGTTCGAGATTGAAGCGACAGGATTCATCATTTTCTTACATCCATGGGTCGAGGCTTGCGGCCTTGATGTGAATAGTTGTCTCTATACGGGGTGAGTAGTGCTCTAGCTCTATTGGGATTACTACTTCTGTGCTAAAGGCTAATGAAAAAGGCGATTTGTTGATGGCTTCAGATAGGGAAGTGTTGAGCCCCCATTGTGCGATAAGTAATATCATGGTACAATTTGTTTTGACTTTGTCGAGCGTCTTCCTGAGGATGCTAAGGATTTCATTGTTTGTTGCTTCCACCAGCCTATTGGTCTGGGGGTGCCACATGGAGGCAAAATGAAGTTGGTTCCCGTACTGCTCATAAAAGTTGTCTATTCAGGCGTTAGCAAAAAGGGTGGTATTGTTCGTGATGGTCATCGGCACACCTTATCTTCAAAGGATATTGTCACATAGGAAGTCTACAACTTTGTTCAATCCAATTCGTAAAATAATCCATAACAACGAGTAGTTGCTATGTCCTCGCGCAACCATTGGCATGGAACCGACAAAATCCAAGCCCCATACCGTGGCCATGAGAAGTTGATGGGATGCAAGAATCCGACAGACTAATGTCATAGGTCAACATAGAACTAGCACTGAGGCCACAACTAAATGTACTCAGCATTTTTGTGAATGTCGGGCTAGCAATAACCCTACCAGTGGATTCCATTGACAAGACTCCACCCACGAGCGTGTGTTCGACACTCTCCTTTGTGGATCCGCCTCATGACCTCTACTGCTTCTTTGGGTTGCACGCACTTAGTCAGCGGTCAAGTGTAAGATAGCACATAAAGTTGCTAGTCTAAAAGGATGTATTTGGCCCACTTAAACTTAAGCTTCCTAGCATCCTTATTGTTTAGCAATTGAACCCCATCCAGGAGATAGGCCTAGATCTCGTTCATCTAGCATCCAGTAACTTTGGCGGATACGACTTCGGGTGATTCGTAACTTGGGGCACTCCCAGATTTATTCCCTAAAGCCTAGCACCCCCAATTTCGACAAGTGATCTTCCAACTAGTTGTGCTCTTTAGTGATGTAGTCTATAACAAAAGCGTCCAAAGTTTGTCATTAGTAACTTGACGCTCGCTAGGTAATTTTTGAAGACCTCATTTTTTGTCTCGAAAGAACCCAATACCTGGCACATTACCAGTACAGAGTTACTGTACATCTGTAAGTACTCAACACTTAGACCTTGGGCGAATTAGAGCTCGGCCAATAGGGCTTCATACCCAACATGATTGTTCGTCGCGGGAAGTTCATCTTAACAACGTGATGGAAACTTTGGCCAGAGCTGATTAGCACCAAGCACACCCCTTGTGATTAGCTCCTTGAAAGCCCCATCTACCTACAAGACCCAAGGGTTGACCTCCAATCTAGAAGGGTCGCATTCTTTGGTAGTCAATTCGGCCATGAAGCTCGCAAGGAGTTGGGCCTTCATCGCTTTTCTTTGTATGAAGGTTATGTCCAATTCGCCTAACTCAATTAACCACTTAAGTAACATTCCAGACATCTCCGGACAATGGAGTATATGCTAAAGGGGTTGATCTATGATTATCTATATTGGATGGACATAAAAATAAGGTCGGAGTCTTCGGGAGACATTGATTAATAATGTCAGAGCCAGCTTTTCCAACATTGAGTATCGGGTCTCCACCTTTACCAAAATATGGTTTGTGTAGAACATTGGGTGTTGCACGTCCCCTTCTTCACAGACCAAGACGGTCGATATAATTAGGTTGGATGCCCCCAGATACAATAGTAGAACTTTCCTTGTGTAGGTGCACAAAGCAAGGGTGAGGAGGTCCTGTCTTTTGAGCAATGTGAAGGCTTCTTTGCACTTAGGCGCCCACTCAAGCTTCTAGGGATACTTCAAACAATTAAAAAATTGTAAACATTTTTGCTCAACTCAGCCTTGGAGATGAAGCGGCTTAGCGTGGCAACTTTCTTGGTTAGATGCTGCACCTTTTTTTATCGTACTTGGGAAGGCATGTCCAAAATTGCAATAGTCTTGTCTGGGTAAGATTTCATTCCCTAAGCGGAGACCAGGTAACCCAAGAATTTCCTTGATGTAGTTAAACACATACTTGGCGGGATTGAGTTTCATATGATATGTTCTTACGGTATCAAACATCTCCTTGAGGTCCTGTAAGTGTTGCTCGGGCAAGCGGGTTTTAACAAAAATGTTGTCCACATAAACCTTCAAGTTCTGACCCTTTTGCTCCTTGAACATGTGATCTAACATATTTTGATATATTTCCCTGATATTCTTGAAACATAAAGGCATTACATTATAGCAATAGGTCCTGAGATCCATAGTAAAAGATAATTTTTCATCATTCTCCTTAGCCATATTTTTGTTATAACCCGAGAACACGAGGAAGCTCATGATGGCATAGCCCGCAATCTTGTCTATGAAGTTGTTGATACACAGCAGTGGATGAGTCTTTTGGGGAAGCATTCTTTAGCTTCCTGAAATCTACGTATATTTTTTTTCATTTACCATTATTTTTCTTAACCAGGACAACGTTAGTGAGTAGCTCGGTAGTGGACTTCTTGTATAAAACCTGCCTCTATGAGCTTTTGTGCCTCAGTCTGTACTACCTCAAGTCGTTCACTACCTATCTGATGCTTCTTTTGCCTAATAGGGTTCGAGTCAACTCTTAACATCGAGAACGTGTTCAGTCACTGTTCTTACAATACCAAACATATCATCGGGTAACCATGCAAACAAACACTCGCAAAGGAGGGCATGAACATTGGTCATTTGCCTTTTGTTAAGGGAAGAAGAGACTATTACAATACTTGAAGTACTCCTCCCCATCAAGAGATACAGAAATCGATTTTTCTTTAGGTAAGGTGACAACAGCTTCTTCGTGAGGGTCCATCTCGTTTATGAGGTGTTGGATGACAATTAGGAGAGCTCTCAGGGCCTGGACTAGGTTTCCCTTTAACATGAGCACTCCTCTCGGAGATGGGAATTTGATGCAAAGATGGAGAGTTGAAGCCACCATCCTGAATAGGTTGAGGGTGAAACGACCTAGGAAAGCATTGGGGATAGGAAAGCATTGTATCCCCAGGAGATGCAAACTAATGAGAATGAGACTATATGGGTGGCCTTTCCACTCTCATCACCGAAGGTGATTGGGAGGATGAACCTAAGGGGAGTGATCCTCTCACCCGAAAACTCAGTCAAGCTTAGACCTTTGTGGAGCAGATTCTAAGGAGGTATGTCCATCTGCAAGAGGGTATTCTTGACGAGTACATCAGCAGAGCTGCCGGTGCCAATCATAACCTTCCTGGCATCAGCATTCCCGATGTAAGCTATGACGACTATTGGGTCATCGAAGGAGTTGTTGTGATCAGGGTAGATCCTCCTGGGTGAATGTGATGGGCATGGCCTACACTAAACATTGGGTTACACCCCCGATCATCATCGATTGTCACCTTCTTACCTTTGGGTCCAAGGTAAAGATAATGTCAATGACTCGAGCCACGGGGGAGCCGATGCGTAGAGCATGGGAAGAGCTAGGGTCTCTGAGTTATGCAGCAGCACCCCGAGCTGGGGCATCCCTATCTTGTTTGGGAGGTGACTATTGTCGCTGAGACTTTATCATTGTCATCAGAGACCAACATTGACGAAGCTAGTGCTAGAAGTGGCAATGGTAATGACAGTAGTTATTCGAATCAATGCCTGAAGGAGCCTTTGGTTTTTTGGAAGGAAGGGGGAGTAGCTCCTTGTGTGTAGCGACGTAGACCTCTTCTATCAAGCAATTAAGTTGGTATCTTGGCTCACAAAAAGGCCTTGTCTCGCTCCATCGCACCTTCTCCAAGTACTTCAAGGGTTGTTCTGGACGTAGTTTAGGGGCAGCATTTGGCCCCTTCCTTTCTTTTGCTTGGCGTTAGGGTGAGTTACATGAAGCCCTCTACCTGGATGTGTTGCTTGATGATAGTTATAAGCTTTTAGTAGGTTGCTAGCCTATATTGAGCCAGCTCCTTCGAGAGGTCACCAGGCAAGATGATACGATGAAAGTTTTAGAGTACAATGAATGGGTCAGCGTTGTCAATTGTGGCCACTGTGTTAAAGAAACGATCAACAAAGCTCCTTTGCCATTCCCCAGGCTTCTGTTTGATGTGAACGAGAATGCGTCGGAGAGAGCGATCTTGGTCATCCCAAAGAAATGGGTAACCAACTCTGACTTTAGCTACCGTAAGAATGGATGTGACCCAAAAGAGGCTGGATGTATTAGGTGAAGGCTAGACCCTTAAGCGTGGAAAATGAAAATAGTGTCGTTTTAAAAGACTGAATGTGCTCTCGAGCATCATTCTTTCCTTTGTAGAAATCCATCTCGGAAAGCCAAAAGTTGGTAGGAGGTGGCCCATTGTGGATCTCCTCGTTGAGGGGTGCGTTGACGTCCTCGTCATCCTCGAGGAAGAACAGAGGATGACAACGCTTAGAAGCTGGAGTCTAGGGTGATTAGCGATGGCAAATGGGACTAGGGCCTGTCGGACCAAGTGCTAGATGATTTGGCTGATAAATTGCTCCATGGCGACTAGACAACCAAGCGAGGGTAGACAACTATGTGCCGACGTGGAGATAGTCGGTTGCTCTAGTGGTGATCGATGCAATATCACCGATTGAAGAGAGGCTGCTGGCAGATTTGCTGGCAGAGATTGCTGTTGTTCCTACACCTGATTAGCAAGGCCTCGGTGGAGCGATAGGCATCTGCCGTCCATCAGCGGGTAGTCCCTGTAGAGGGGCTTGGTTGATAGCATTGGTTTAGGCCTGAAAAACCCTATTACTGCCTGAGTGAGTGCAGTAACCATCTTATATGTCATTCAGCTTGTGGTCACGACTGGTCTGCACAGAGGCTTGGGAATGGGCTCTGCTGCTGGAGGATGAGACCTGCTGATTGGTAGGGGGAGGAGCACTGGCATGACCCTTGTTGGTAGGTCTGATGGCTTAGCTACGCATTTTGCTCACTCTCTTGAAGGTTTGTAGCTCGATCCTGCGTAAGAACACCGGATGTTGATGGGAAAATCTATCAAGGACAAGCTAGTAAATCTGATCAGTTGAGACAATGGAACAAGAAGGTAGTAGACCACACAAAAAGGACACGAGTTAACGTGATTTAGAGCCTATCGTCCTATGTTCACGCGGCCGTGTCAAAGAACCAATAATTCCATTATGTATCAAAAAATACAAGGATTTGAGCTTTGCCCGAGGTTACGAACCCTCACTTAGGCCTATTAATGCATCTTTTGTGATGCTGACATCTAGCCCAAGGATCCTAAGATTTGCTAAGAATGAGAAATCCTCTTTGGCGGTGAGAACATGTTCCATCCAAATTGTTGTTGCCTGCGTTGCGTAGGCGTATTGGGCCATGTGCTATCATCTTTGGTTAACAACAAAAGTTCCAATGTCTTGGCTGGCGTGAGGCGTGAGGCGTGTTAGGGAGGATATCGCCTTGCCTTTAGGGAGGAGTGTTGGAACATCTCGGATATTGCTGCGGGCTCTCAACATCAGCCAGTATTACCACGAAATGTCACTGGGCAGAGACATTTGGCAAACTCATTAGATCAGAGACCTTAGGTACGCAAGCCCAAGTTGTGATCCAGCTGGCTACCAAGTGGATGATTTTGATGTAGCGGGGGTCTCATGTGTAAACAAACAAGTAATCGTCAATTATTCACTACATTAGAACTTTCTTATACTTTCTTTCCTGTTACTTTAGCTGATGGCTCACCCTCTCTAGTTCTTGGAAGAGGAATTGTTTCTTTTTCAACTGCCTTCTCTCTCCAAGATATTCTTTATGTACCTTAGTTTTCTATAAATCTTCCATCTATTCAACGTATTACTACTTCATATAATTGTTGTGTAACTTTTAATCCATCTTACTGTGTATTTGAGGACATAAAGACATGAAAGACAATTGGTGGTGTACTACTTGGCTAATCCTATCGCATCTACTCTCTCATCCAGTTTGACCTCCACTTCTGTATACCAATGGCATTGTCATCTAAGACATTTACCTCGACTTCTAAGAGACTTCATCGTAGTTCCTTCTTTGCTTTCACGTTTTGAGTGTGATGCTTGTAAGACTGGCAAGCATCATCGTGTTTTTCTACCATCTCGTATGAGTTCGAGTTCTTGATCTCCTTTTGAGTTGGTTCATATAGACATTTGCTTAGTGCCTACTCATGTTTTCGTTATTTTACTCTTATATTGATGAATACACTCATACAACTTTTTATATCTTGAAATGCATGTCTCAGGTTTTTTCTGTGTTTGAAACCTTTTATAATGAAATTAGACAACAATTTTCTTCTTCTATTAAAACCATATCGATGATGCTCTAGAATATATGCATTTTAGTTTTTGAACTTTTTATTTTGATCATGACCTTTTGTGCTTATACATCTCAACAAAATGGTATTATCACGTAAAAATAGGCATTTATTAGATGTTGCTCATATACTAATATTTCAGCTGCATGTTCCTTGTTATTGGGATGATGCTGTTCTTACGACATAATTCTTGATTAATCTAGTTCCCTTTACTATTTTGACAATTATAGTCCTTTTTCACTACTCTATCCTAAGAAGCCCTTTTTTTTTATCATTCCTCGAATTTTTGGTTTAATCCTACTTCACCAAGTTAAAGTTGTAATGCCGGGGATTCTTTTATTTATAGGTCTGGAGTCTATATAAATTTGGATGTCTTATAAATGAAATTAATTTGCCCCTTTGATTTATAGAATCTTAATTGTGATTCATAGAATTAGATTGATTTTAAATTAAGAAAGAAAATGGCTAGGGTCAAAATGAAAATCTCTAAACTAGTAATTTTATTTTTTTCTTTCACCTTTCAAAACCTTAGCCGCCATCATTCCACACCAATTTTAATATCGCAGAGTTCGCCCCGCGTCAAATATTGAGCAATGTAACATAAAAAGAAATTAAAAAAGCATAGTAAGTTCAGCTTTATTCTTATATCTGAATTATAGGCAATAAAAAAATCGCCAACAACCACTTATTGGAATGGAAATAGAATATTGAGATCGATGTGTATCAGATACAAAAGATAAAAAAATGATTATATTTGGAAAGTATAAGAGTAATACCTACATAATATAAAATGAAAGAAGATAAATTTAGGTTGTATATAATAAAGAGTGATACATGAACAATTTAGATAAACTAGATCTAATACCAATTCTCACACTGGGTAATCTAGTTAAAAAAATTCATACAGCAACAAGTAGACACTTGGGAAAACGTTATTGATGATAAAAATGAATGAGGAACAGCTTGGCCTAAATTCATTTTCTGGTCTTGCCTTCATGATACCTTTAAGATATAAAATAAAGTTTAGATTTACTAAAATAGTTGGTGCGTACGTGTGAGACCCTATAGCTGATATATATGGGTGCTGAAAGGTTTTATCCTGCATAATTATCAAAATGAAAGCAGTCATGAGATGATGAACAGACATGCTGAGTAAAGACTAAAAAAAGAAAGATATTACCATGAGAATTCACTCACCTGAAGGACATGATCAACTCTGCCAATCTCGCTTCCAGTCAGTTTTTCAATCATGAGGGAGCCATATGATCTTTCATTCTCTTTGTTTTCTTCAATATCTTATACAATATATATTGCCAACGGATGTTAAAAGGTGAATGAATAAAAGAACAATAACAGTACAACAACATAAGCATAAAACGATAATTACCTTGTTGAATATCTTCAGTCCTTGATCGGAACACATTCATCACTTTAGACTACCAAAAAAGTTTGAAAGACTCATTGACAAAGCAAAATAATTCACATATTATGCTAAAAATAAAAGAGAATAGAATCTTTGAAGAGTGATTAAAACGTACCTTTAAGGAGTTCAAGCTATTCTTCATAGCTTGAGAACGTGCACTTACATCCTCAGTGAATTCCTAGGTAGATATTTTGAAATGTAAGCTTTGATAATTCATGCACATAGCAGAATAGAAGTCTCCCAGCAAGATGATGCTAGTTCTTACTTTTGGATTATACAATACAATCTCACCTGAAATCCTATGTGCAATCTTTTTCCCCCTCGGTGATACGGAATAATTACAGGACGGTTGCTGATGTACTCTTTGCAAATAAGTGGTTCTACTCTGTATGAAAGTCTAGCTTAGGCTTGAAAGAGCATGCTGCTGTACTCCAAATAGAGCTTCTATTTTTTGGAAATAAAATAGAGCTTCTATTGAAAATAGCGAAACAGAACCAAAGAAGAACAGGAATACTATGATAGTCCCAACACAGTTTCAAATGAAGTAAAGCTGTGACGATACTGCTAGTTCAAGAATAACCGAAAGAAAGATATCGTCATGTTTCTCTCAGAGGGGTAGCATAAAATTTGACTAACCTGTATGCTACAGGATCAAAAGGATGAAAAATGTTAAACATCTGTCGGCAAGTCGGCATCTCCTCAGATATATTATCATCTTGCCAATACTCTTGGCCCTTCCCTGAATAAAGAAGACATTTCAGGATCAGTCTGTCAATGATTTGAGTTGATACGTAGATTGACACAAAAACTCGCATAGCACACAAACTACCAATTAACAAAATTGAGAAACTGCTATGGTCTGAATTTTAATAAGACGGAAGATATCGCAAAATCAAGAGTTTACATCACATATTTGCAAATGTCTCTCAAAAGGCTAATAAATAATTGATTGCAAAAATGATGCAAACCAAAATGCGTGGATGATATGCAAATTCAAATATCAGCAATATTATATAACAATTATCACAATAAGTGCAATTGTTTTCAAAGATCAAACTAAGTAACAAATGAGGATCTCAAAAACTAAACACTATATAAAAATATGAAATTAGGGAAGCAAAAACAATGTCCTATTATCTATCCACATGTTTGTAACCCACATTGGTGACGCATCCATGTGGCCAGACAATGCAAGGAAACATACTTTGATATATACATGAAGATAAGGCTCACTTTGCTGTTTTTATATTTATGCTCGAAGTGACGATTAGTGGTTAAAGGTATTGATTCTATGCTAAAATCAATTTTCCCCAAATCTTTTTACCATGAAAATAACAAAAGCGGGAAGATCAGTGGCTAATGGTATTTATTCTACTCCTAAATTCTATTTGTTCTAAATTCTCTCTACCATCTCTCTAGCCTAAAATCTCTGCATCTTCGATTAATGCGAAACCTTAGTAGGTCTACTTTGCATTCGATTCATCCTCTCGTTCGTTTCATCCCTGATGTATGCTTTCTTCATCTATGATGGGAAATTTGTAAGCCCGTATACAATGACACGTTTGTTATTGCAGAAACCTAAATAGCACATTTCCTAAGCCCTATTGGTCAAGCAACTTCAGACAGAGCTATGGGTAACAAGAGGACAAACCATTGATGTTCTGTTCGCTTTGGTTATATTTTGTTCTCATGTTCTATAAGTTCTTCCAAGTCATTAGGATTAAAACTGATGAGTTCATGATGTCAGATTTAAAGTGCAAATTTTTTTATAAAACTTTTGTTTACCTAAAAGTATGAATTGCCATAGTAGAATTTACATTAGTCAGATTTCGACAAAGGAATTGTCTCAGAGTTTTGAAAATGCAAAATCCCAGTTCCTCATAGATTTGTTACTTTTCTTTTTTAGAGTTTGTTCTTCGTTTATTGAGAAAAACAAAGTATGTTTCAGTTGTAACTGCAGGGAAGATTCTCGATTTTCAAAATACACTGCTTAAAATAAATAAATATATTTCAATTTGCAACATGCGTCTCTTAAAGTTGATGGAATATTCTTCTTAACTCAAACCTTTTCATATTAGGATGATATATTTGAAATTTATTAATGTTTAAGTGTTATGAATGTAATTTTAAATACATAATTATGCAAGATGTTATGGCATATAAGTAAATAACACTTTATTTTTTCTTGATATATGAACCCATACATAAGTTTTGCTTTCTCTTCCCAATTTTGTGAAGTTATAAAATAATTTTCTTTTTTGCCCAGTGTTATTTTATTCAGCTTCATTTCATAATTTATTTCTTTTTACTTTGTTGGTTTTAACTACATATATTATCTTTTTGTCCAACATATGTGTTCTCGTGAGAAAATTTGTATGATAGCTTTTCTTTTCAAGCCAAACTCTCTTGTTTCCTAATTATGGGTAGTGTGCCATTCTCCACAAGTGTTACGAGGCAACAGAAAGGGTTTTACAATAGTTAAATAGTCTTTATTTACTCAAATTCATTTTGGAATATCTTTTTATCTATTTTTTATCAGTCTAACAACATACATGATCTTTTTCTTTTGTATATGCTCACTTACATCATAAAATAGTCACTTCCCTTAATCACGTTCTTTACCAAAATAGAAAAAATTCTATATTATACATGACAAGCTCTATTCAACATAGAAAAGTCCTTTTTCTATAGTTTTTTTGCTGTTTTTCTTCTTTCTCTACTTCTTTAAACTTATTTGGAGCTCGCTAGAAAGTATTTCAACGTATATAAATTTAACCAATTCTTTGATGCACTAAAAGCTCTGATTAGAATCAGATGAATGCCGATGTGCAGTTTACTACTAATCTTAAAATTAGTTTCTAAAGGTCAGTTATAACAGCATTTTGAAAATATATCTAAATTGTTTAGTTTTCCGATAAGATTTTCTTTATTGACATTCTATCTATTTAATTATTTTACGGATATTTAAAGTGGTAATTACATACATGCCATTAAAATTTAATTATTTTACATATTTGACACCTAAACCTTTAATTTTAGATATTGGCTACCAAATTCATATGAAACTTTCATCTCATGCATAACCTATGTATATAATATAGTAGGCCTGGTTACAAAACCGAACCGGTTCTACCAGTTCCAGGTCCAACCAGACCTGGAACCGGTCCGGTCCGGTCCTAACCGGTTCCGGATCCGGTCTGGAACCGGTTAGGTTAGCTTGGATCCGGTTCGAGTCCGGTCCGAATCCATATATTTGGGTCGGGTCGGGTCAATTGGGTAAATTAATTTAAAAATATATATTTTTATGTATTTTATAAAAAAATATTATATATTTTGTAATATTTTTGATAAAATTAACATAAAAAATTCTAAAAAATGTTATTAATATTAACAAAAATATTTACAAAAAATAATTACAGTTCGTACAAATATCTCACATTACAAAAAAAATTATTCATCGTAATTACAAAGAATTCTTCTCGAGTACTCCTATTTTTCTTAACTGTTATCCTAAAATTCATCTACAAAATTATACTGTTGATTTCGTGACTCAGCAGCAAATCAATCCTGTAGACAAGTAAGCATGCAAAGGGTCGCAGGAGACCAACTACTTCTATAATCTCCTACTATTCTTCCTATGGTGGAAAAGGCTGATTCAGAAACTACAGTTGAAGCTTGGGCTGCTAGAACATCTCGTGCCAAAGCAGATAGAATGGGATATTGCTTTGATGAGCTTTTCCACCACTCCAATAAGCTCATATCAACATCAAATTTCTCCCCGAGATGTAAATAAAACTGCAACTCGTTTAAATTGGTAGGTGCTTAACTCTGTGTTGTTGATTGCTCTCCAACATTTGCTTTTCCTTTATCTATAGCAACAGGTCTTTTTGCTGTCGCTGACCTAAGAACATTGAAAATATCAGGATTTTTCTGTGTTGCTGTTTGTATCTCCACAAGTTGCACGTTCCTGCTCGCAACCTGCTCACTGTAATAAAGAGAAAACAACTCTTGGAGAGTTGTAAAAAAATTGATGTCTTTTCGGCATCAGTATTACTCCCCAAGAAATCAGAATATTCTGCGTAAAAAGTTTCAATAGCTTCGGTTCCCTGACGAGAATCAAGCATAGCAGCTATTGAATATAAAAATAGAATTTTTTCCTAGTATTTTCTAAATTTTAATTCCATGTCAGCAATAAAAGTGTTCAGAATTGGATCTGATCCAAACTCTAACATTTTTTAAAACATTTGAAAAACATAAGATTAAAAAATAGGCGAAGTCGGATAATAACAACCTGAAAAAGCTTTCAGTAAACTCCTTAAAAATAGACAATAATTCGAAAATCTTTTTTAAAAAAATTCAATCATAAGAATATAATTGAAGGTCATGATTAAGTGTATATAAATTATAAAAAGTAGTTAGCAAATCTTCGTACGGTAAAAGTGATTCGAATAAACGATAAAGTGAATTTCATCTAGTTTCTACAAGTAATGAAAATTTTACACAATTTTTTCCGGCACTTACGCAAACACATTTCCATTCACACCTAACGTTTGAATTTAAACAAATCCATTTTGCGACATGTTTAAATTTATCGATAATTAAATGTTTGAAATTAAAAGCACTAGAAACACATAAATTAATGATATGATATACACATCTAACATAAAAAAGAGAACTATAAAGAGGAGGCCTTAAATATTGCTGTAAAAAATTAACTGCAGAATTATTATTTGAGGCATTATCCAAAGTAATTGAAAAAAATTTATTTTCTATACCATAAATTTTACAAACATTATGAATGTAAGAAAAAATAGTTGAACCCGTATGGGCCTCATTTAATATATCCAAAGATAATATCTGTTTCTACATTCCCCACTGTCCGTCGATCCAATGACAAGTAACAACTAAGTAACTTGCGCCAGTAATACTAGTGTATGCCTAGAAATATGGGTATATTAAGATTGTAAATATTGAATAATATATTCTAAAAATCTCTCCTTTTCATATATTGTAAATGGTTGTTCGGTTCGTACTACAAACCGAACTAAATCTCGACGTGCTTTATCATTTCTAAAAGCGCACGGCATAGATCCACTATGTGGATTGAGTTGTGTTTGGGTTAGCTCTATAGTAGTAGGTTGGCAAGTTTTTTAATCAAACTTATGAAATCTAACTAAGTGCTTCTTAAATGTACCAGTCCCACTACCAGTATCACTCTACTTGTATGAATATTGATTTTTATAAATTTTACAAACAGCGACATATTCGGGTCTCTCTGAATTGCTATTCGGTTTAATTTGTAAATAAAAACTCTCATACCTTACTTCGTTTCGTCCGAGACTTGTTAGAGATACTTGAAGATTGAGTTGACCGGCCAGTGCCGGTGCCAACATCTCCACTTGCCTCAAGATCATGTTCTACAGATAGATCGAGATCAGGTTCTGAAGTTTCGTCAAAGTTCTCATCGAGTTATGGAACGTACTTCGGATCAACATTCCCTTGGCGACTTGAGAAAGAAACGCCAGAGTATTGACGTTGTGAAGCCATTAAAACGTGTTTGCAGATTTTTCGACAGAGCAAAAGAACAGAAAAAATTGATGAAAATTGTAGGAATTATCATCACAAAGATTCTACTATTTATAGAAAGTTCAATACACGTTAAAAAGTCTAAAATGACCTTTAAACGATCATTTTGGAATTTAAAACGATCATTTGACCGTTAGCAAATTGCAACGGTCAAATGACCGTTCAATTTAAAAAAATTAAAAAAAATATATTTTTTTTCTAAAATATATCTGTAGCCAGCTGCAGTTCATGAGGGCAGCGCCCGCGATTTTTTTTTTTTTTAAAAAATGGAACCGGATCATTTTCGGTTCAACGGAACCGGTCCAGTTCCGAATCGGATAACTGGTTCTGCACCAACAGAACCAGTCTGGACCGGTTCTGCGGCCGAGAGCTGGTTAGAACCAGTCCGGTTCAACCGGTTCTAGACAGAACCGGTTCTTACTGGACCCGTTCCGGACTGGTTCCGCGACCCGGAACCAGTAAGCAGCCCTGTAATAAAGGTTATAATTTTCACATAATTTTATTGGTCAACATGTAATATTAAAAATTTAAGTGTTACGTATGTAAAATAGGCAAATTTTAATAGCATATATGTAATTGCCCTATATTCTATATCTAAAAAAATTTTATCATATTTTCGCTCTATATATATTTTACATAAAAATATATGCTAATAAATTATAAAAAATTATCTTATACATTTAAAGCTAAATGAAAATTTATTAATTGATAGAGTAATGAAAATAAAGGATTCATGCAGCCGACCCCACCTAGTGGGATAAGGATTGATTGTTATTGTTATATATATTTTACTTAAAATTTATACAATGAATATCTTATGTATATTCTATAAGAAAACAAACTTGTGTAGTACTATAACCATGAAACATAAAATGCTATAGATTTACGATTTCTAATACACCATGTGCAATGCACGTGCAACCGATTAGCTTAATTTAAATTCAAATTGAATTGGATGGTCAGTAAATGGAATTTGTTAAGCTTAGAAAGTCTAATGTTAATCGGGGCCATACAAAATAAAATCCAACATTACCTTCGCTTAACTAAATTCTAGAATACTCAATTGGAGCTGAACAAACCAATTCAATCGAATAGATAATTGTATTTGAAGCCAATTAATGAGAAATATTTGTGAAATAAAGATAAATATATCTTGAGTCAAAGAAGTTGCATAAATAGCTCAAGGAAATATCCACTACTGGAGTTCATGTTTTTAGCTCGAACAAGATGATGACATCCATATCTCATACATAGATCAATAGGTCTTTTGAAGGTTTGGTTGCTTGTCGAAGGCCTACGTGCAGGAAACTCCCAATAAAGAGAGTAAGCAGCGATTGGATTTCTAGTGGCAAAGTGTGAGAGACAAACATGGGGCATGGGCTCGACCATAAAGGGTAGAAGCAAAAGTTGGTAAGAACTTTTTCATGTTGAGGATTTAATAGTAATTATGCAATAATTACAAGACTATTTATATAATGTCTCTAATATAAATTAGTAGTCGGGATACCGAAAGGATTTTGGATTTTTTCCCCTCACATTCACATGGTATTAGATCCCTAATTAGCCCCTATCTACTTCAACAGGGCCATCTTCCCCACTTCTCTGTTTTTGCCAATTCCATGGGCCCTAATGCATTGCGAGGCCTAGCAGTCTAGTTTTCCCTGGCCCTACACTTCGATTGCTCTCCTGTCCTGTGTGACGCCAACTCTTCTCCCCTGTGGGTCTCCTCTTTGATTGTTCTCTCATGAGTTTCAGCATCGCGCCGGCCGTTGTCCTCTCCTCTAATTTCCTCTCCAGCTCTACTCGTCAACAGCCCCACTTTTCCCTGCACAACCAATCTTTGGACTGTGTTGCTTCCTCTTGGGCAACACTAGTCTTCCCAACACCACTCTCTGCACATTGTACAGGTTTAGCTTTATCTACATAATCTCTACACAGGACTATCCTCAGTCTCTATGTTACATTTTTGCAAACTATAGAGCATCACTTCTCTCTGTAGCTATTCCCGCAGCCTCATGTCATACTGCTCGACTTGTGCACAAGCAATTCATTCCAGTGCACATAGATCGAGTCTTAGGTTCTGGAATATTCTCTCATCTACATTGTCAACTTCCACATATGCTCTCACCATATAAAATCAACCAAGAAGTGCATGGTTAGAATAACAGAGGTTGTGGAGGATCTGGATGTCGTGAATACAATTATATGATGGTGGACATTCTGCTATTGCAATTCCAATGGAGGAATACTTAAAACTTTTTCAGTCTAAAGCCGCTCAAGCTATTGTCAAACCTATTACATCTCATGTGTATGGTGGTGGGTGTCCAAAAAATTTCCCTTACTAATACATCTATATCCTCATCTTAGATACTAAATTTAGGTACTTTAAAATATGTCTGATAATATATCTTCATTTGCTCATCTTAAGGAGTCCATATATCTTATTAATAATATTCTTACTGATGAATCTACTTTCCCAATAAAAGGTGTTGTAAATACTTCTCACACTATCTTTACCATTGTTTTATGTTCTTTATCTTCCTAAGTCCCCCTTAAGTCTTACTTCTCTTAGCAAACTCACCAAAAGGCTTAAAAGCTTAGTAATCTTTTCTCATGATTCTTTTTGTACTCAAGATTTGAAGATAAGAATGGTGATTGATACATGATATAAGTCCAAAGGCCTTTACTATTAGACCGTAACTTCTTTGGCATTTGTAGTAGATACATCTCCACTACATGTGCCAGTCGTCTAGGACGCCCTGGCTCGTAGAGTTTGCAGAAAATAGTTCTTGGTTTATCTAACACTAAAAACCTTTAGGTATCATTTGGTTGGAGAGTTTCTTTTAGATAAGAGAGAAAATATATTAGTTTGTAAGTTTGATGAGAAATAAAGTTATTTTAATATTAAGAGGTGTGTAAGATGTGACACAATTAATTTTTTTATATTGAAATTTATGATAAATTTGAAACAAAATTGAGTTTTAATGTTGGAATTTGTGTTGGACATGAAATAAAATTATTAAAATTTGTGATGAATTTAAAACATTAATAAAATGTTGGTTTGGTTATTTTAAGCCAATGACTAAACAAGGCCTTAATGCGAGTCCTGTCAATTAGGGAAACATTGTAGTACTTTATTTTCTACTTGTTGTGTACTCAAGAAATGAAATTTAGTAAATGTACTAGAGGTATCTGATTTAACTAGAAATTTTACTTTCTTAAAGACATCAAAAACAAATTTCGCCCCAAAAATGATAATTTTAGGGGTTCGAACGTTCCAGAGATTGACTATTTTCTACAAACGTAAACTTCTATAGTTAGCTACTCATTTCCTCCTCAGAGTATATAACTTTTGACTAAAAAAAGAATCAATTTGGTTATCATCTCGCCAGAGCATGGATTATCATTAAGGTTTCTTACCAAAAGTCTCAACTCTCCCTAGGATATCAATTAGATCACCAAAATCATGACAAACCTCAAACTCGAACTTCATTAATTTTGGACTAACCAAAAGTTTCAATAATAGAAGCTCCCAATAGAGGACCTAATCCAACCGTAAAACCAAACAAATGATGTGGGCGTCTAACAAATCTCAAACAAACTCAATGAAATAAATAACAAACTCAGCTAATTCAAAACAAGCATTCAAATTTGCATTGATTAACTAGGGTGATCGTGGCATTATAAAACCCGACTTCTTGATCACAAAGATACCCATCAAAAGTTCAATTATCAAAGAATATAATTCTAGTATATAGCACGCTAGCGAAAAAATATCGACTTAGAATTTTGAACATAATATAAATTATCCTGAAAAAGTGAAAAAATCTTCAATGAAGAATCTTCATTAATTGATAAATATTCATGATGCATTATGCGACACAAAATTTAACATTCACCTCTTTGTGAAAGCTAACAAGATATATGAAATAGAAAAACTATGACAAGTTTCATAAAATGCAAACAATACCCTCTTACCTACACCGATGCGGATATTGCGAAGTGCAAGGAAGACCCCAAGAGGTGATCCAACAGCAAAGAAAGTATCAACCTGTAATTTGAGTAATACATCAAAAAAAAGGAACTGAACAAAATTTAGTATATATAGTAAACTAAAAATGTGTAACACATGACACAATCGAAGATTAAAAAGAAAAATATAAAAACAACAATCACTTCAAACCCAGCGGTTGAAAATTAAATAGAAAAATGATAAAAGTGCTTGACCTTGAAATCAAGTTTAGTATATCTGATGAATGGTGTATATCTCTTTCTTGAAGCATCTTGTTCATATTTTTCCACAGCTGAATGATCTTGGCAAAAAAGAACATAATCACTGTTAATAACAAACACCAATGATCTAAATTGTTATTGCCATATATATCCAGAAAATATATCAGATCTCAACAATGTCAAGCATCTTAGTGGATCCGTTACTATCATTCTTGCTAGGTGCTCCAGGTAGTGATAACTTTATGTTAAATCAGTATAACACAGTTCACAAAAAAAGAACGCTTTTACACGCATGCAAGTCAAAACTTTAATATTACACTCTTGTTCAAATACATGTTACCCACTAGTTCAAAATTTATAAAGAGTGTGGCATGTAGGGAATATTAGAAGTTCTTTATGACATGTAGGTAATTGTCTCACAAAAAATGGGCATTTATCAAAACTTTTAATATTATACCCTATAATTCAAATTGTCTGAAGCGAGTGGCATGTAGGTAATATTTAAAGTTTTTTGTGATGCGTAGGTAATTGTCTCAAAAAATAAAAGATAAATTTTTTTGATAAAAATCATCTTTAACCGGCATTGGTAAAAGGATTTACAGTATCCTTTGCTGAAGTTACCGTTGTTCTTAAGCAGTGATTTTGCAGCAATTTGGCTTTCATGTTGTAAAATCCTGGTTTGAACGGACTCCACCTGTAAAATAGAACCAATAATTGTATCCAACTTTTCTTTAAAAGAGCAAAGAAGATTCATTATTATTCACTTCACTAGAAAACATAAATACTCCTTAATCTTCACATACAATGCACTTCTTAATTTTCACATACAATGCATTCATAGGGAAAACATCAACGTTGAAACACTGCACTGCTGCACTGACGTCAAGGAAACAAAAATGTATAATTTAAGCATTACAAATTTGCATGGTTTAGTGTTATGAACAAACAAGTACCTCTTCCTCAAATGAGGAGATTAATCTTAGATTATCTCTTGTAACATCCAATTTTGCATCACAATCCCGTTCACCAATATATAGTGAACTTGTGGAATTCAAATTTGAGCCATCATCATCATCATCATCATCCGCAACAAATGGCGTACTAAAGGCAAGCTCCTTATCTGACGGTAGCTGAACCAAGTCTAGAGATTCCCTATTAAAGTTTAGAGAACAAATAGAATTTGAGCAATCATCCACCATGGTATTTTCGGGAAGACAATCTGTGCTGTGACATATATCATGGTCCCCTCCAACACGAATTGTGCTAGGATTTATGCTTGTACTTGGTTCAAAAGTTTGACGTGCTGCTGATTCCTCTGTAGTACCATGAGAAAAATTGAAATTCATCACTCCATCGAGCATTAATATTATTATGAACAAGGGACAGGCAGCAAACATCACCTTGAGTTTCCTGTTTTCTGTCATCACTCCCGCCTACGGAGTGCATAGGAAAGTGGGAAGTCAGACATTCTTGATGACAAAGAATGTCATATGAAAGGACACTTCCTAATGAATGACCATATAAGGAAACCTGAAAAAAAAAGAAAAAAAAATGCTGAATTAAGCAGTAGGTTTAGATAGCAGAAACGAAATAACTTATTAAAATAATCATATCAACAAACCTTCCCATCGTAGTGTGGATTTCTCTTTAAAAACTTTGCATACAATTTATTTAACTGGTTGGATACCTGGAAATGCCATGCTGAAAAAGTATGAAGCTTCTCAATTATATAAACAACTTCTTTACTAATGCAAATGCACAAAATTTTGGATTAGGTATAAGACGTTATTAAAGAACAAGCAATTACAAGTATCATACACCATACTATTCCACATTACTTTGCCATGGTATTACTATTCATGAAAGGTTGCATACCGAGTTAACTATATCTTGGCAATAAATAGGACTCATATAATATAAAACATCATGGACAGTGGCACTTAATGTGACCCGAAGACCACGTACACCATCCAAAGTAATGTCCTCCACAGCTCTTTCACCACTGAGCTTCAATCCTTTACGCCACTGCAAAATAATGATGATAATAAAGATCGTAACAATGTTAGCACCAACGAAATACACCATATGCCAACACTCCTTTATTGTGCAGTACAAACTCATACCCCATGTCACACACTCAGGATAAAAAGAAGGGAAAGAGTACATGAAAGATGACTTAGTGAAAAAATAATAACTACAAGAAACTATGTGAAGAATGGTAATGATCTGTGAAAGTTTCCTTAACTAGCCCTTCCACCTATCAGCTGCAAAACACATTTGAAAGCTAGTTAAACCATCAATGAATTCCAAACTCAAAACACTCGTTGCCGCTACTATATTGTAAAATAGAAAGTAGTGGACTTATTTATAAATTTTCATAAGAGCTAGCCTAAGCATATGCTTATAAAAGATAGACCATCTCGACACAATTGTTCTAGGAGGAACCATAATGCATATCTAAATTGATGTAGACGAGAAGAGAGAAAGGGAAGAAGAAGAAGAAGAAGAAAGGGAGAGAAAGCAGTAGAGGAAGAGGTAAAATGGGAAGAAGAAGAGAGAAGCAAGATTTTAGAGTAGAATAATTTTTATTTCATTCCAAACTAGCATTACATAGAATAATAACAGGGCCATTTATAATGAGTTCGCGAGCACATAAACAAGGAAAATAACTTACTAAAGGAAAACAACTAAAAGCCAATATACCCAAATAAAATACTTTCCTAAACAGCTCAAATACTCAAAAGGAAATACAAAAAGATAACATAACTTTGATTTCAAATCTTGCAATCAAATTTTGACATTCTTCACATGGAATATCTGGGTCTGAAATCACACGAATTAGGGAGTATCTCCATCGTTCTCCCCTGCTTGAAAAATACTCAGCTCTATCGAGGCATACTGTAAGTAGGCCTTAAAAAAAGAAGGCTCAACCACCCACACTTGTCCTCCATAAGCCATGTACATCAAAAGCTAGATGGTCCTTCCATTGGATGAGGTAACGATGAAATGCTTCATAAGCAGTGCTCACAAACTTGTCATCTAAAATAGCAGTACTCTAACATTCATATTGTGTGAATAAAGGAACATTTGAAACTGAAGTATTTGCAAGAGCAAGACTAGATAAAGCTACAGGCTCAAAGATGCTTTGATAAAGTATTAGGTCTTCCATCTTAAAAATAAGATTTATATTAAATGATCAGGTAAACATAGTAAATATATATTGGGTACTAGTTTGTGAAGGATGGAAAATGAGCCAATAGCTCTTGCATGGAGTTTCTTGAAAAAAGTGTTTTGATCGGTGGGGACACGACGACATCGGACCGTCGACTTATTTCAGGCAGAGTCTACACTCGACGGCCGAGATCCCATCACGTGGCATCGATCTGGATGGAGGATTGATCTGTAGATTTGGCAGCACGCACGATCGGTGGCTGATCAGTGGATTGGAAATCCCCACTTAAATCAATTTATTGATTTGAATGGGAATATTCCAAATTTTGGGAGGATCTCATTTATTTTCTTCTATTTTTAGTTATTTACATTTGGTATGTTGTAATCAGTTTTTATTTTCGCATTTATTTCTGCAATTTGAAATTCGATTGTAATCGCCTATATAAGGGCAAGAACTTGTACTGTTTTTTTTTTTAATCCGGGAATGAAATCAATTTGAGTTTGAATTATTGCGTGTTATATCCCGGTGAAGGGAAAGGTTGGGGCCTTAGGTGAAAACCCCTAAATACCTTAAAGTAATTTAAGGTATTTCCCCAACTTTTCTCAGATTCTAAGATAATTTAAGCTCAAAGAAATCCAGGCCACTCATTGCAATTTCCACCCTAAAATCCATCTCTTCTCCCTCTGTCGGCTCGGCCCGAACCCGCGAGCCAGCAGGCGGGCGCCCGCCTCGCCTCCACTCCGCCTCTGCCTTCGCGCCGCACGCCGACCACCGGCGACGCCGTCGCCCCTCCGGTCCCCACTTCTCCGCCGGCTGCACCCCTCGCCGAGCCTGTCTACGCGCATCGCTAGCGGTTGCTCCGGCCGCGCCGTCATTCTCGCTCGCCGACCGCCGCACCTCGTCTCTCCTCCACTCACCTCTGCTCCAGACGACTCGCCAACGGCCTCTGTGCTTGTCGGACCGCAGGCTCCGCGTACGCTGCTCGCGAGGACCTGCTATTCTCGCTCGACCACGCCACCAACGCTGCGCCTCGTCTCACCTCGCCCGGCCGCACCGCACTTCGCCCGGTCGCGCCGCGCCTCGCATCGCCCCGTCTCACTCAGTCGCGTCGTGCAGAGCCTCACTCGGCCTCGCCTCGCCTGTTCGTTCGGCCACGCCCCCGCATCGCCTCCTGTCCATCTGCCTCGACATCACCAGCTTCGGTCGCTTTGACTCATCCCGGTGGTAACGGAATCTTGCCTTAAGGTAAATCTGAGCACCAACTGAATATTCTGAATATCTTCGAGATCTTGTAGTGGCGTCTGTCATCTGGATTGTTTGATTTGCTCACCTGTGCGATCCGAACATTACTGTGAGATTAAATTGTTGTTGGGTGATATTATTTGCGAGCACACCTATACTACTGCGTATCCCTAGCTCTGACGTGTTGAGATAAAGTTGCCTAAAATTAGTTGGTAAATTTATTGAGTATTATTTGAGCATGTTTCTAAATATTTGAAATCGATTTACTTCTCGACCTTATGATTTCTTGATTATTGCATAACTATCATCAGCAATATTCCTAGGATAAATTTTATGTCATTTGTTAAATTATTTACTGATCTCTAATTAGGATTACATCACGCATATTGTCCCGCATCATCATCTTTTTGTGAGACCAAGCCAAGAATAGCACAAGGGTTCAAACTATGTTTGTCAAACCCTTTCTCTAATTACTAACCCAACTGTCTATTGTGGGAGATTGAGCAATTGGTTCCCTGGAACCAAATCTATGGGGTGTTGAATATCCCTTAGGGGGAAGCTAGCTAGGAAGCTCACTAGGCATAACAACAACAAACTCAATCAAACGGTTTCCTATCCCGAATAAGAAATTATTTATGTTGAAGAAACCTGTCTGGAAAAACATGTTTTTTTCATAGCTGCGGCAACGAAGCCATTTTACCTTTTGCCTAAGGCACTTTAGCGGTATGTCTTGGTGGTTTCAAAATAATATTCTAGTCATTAAACTTGAAATGTAAATGTTGACTCTTCCATAGTTAGTAACATCCAAGTCATATAACCAAGATTGCCCTAACAAAATACAAAATACATCCACCAACAAAGCATCACAATAACTAAAGGCCTCATAATCACCATCATAAGTGGCATTTAACTTCTTTGACTCACAAGTAAGGTGGTTTTATTAAGCTAAGCTACCGCAAAAGAAGAATGGTGAGATTCTATCTTCAAATTAAGTCTACTGATAGCACCTTTAACTAGGACATTCATGGTACTACTACTATCAATTACAAACTTACACAACCTACCATTATAATGGATAAATGTATGAAGAATATTAGTTTATATGCACTCATTGTTTATGTTGGATGTGGATAGAACACATCGAGCAATGAAATGTGCTGATACTTTGGCTCATCTTCACATTCTAACTCAACCATATATCCTAAGTAATGACTTACTCAACTACATGATCCTCTGAATCAATGAGATCACTAAGGTCCTCATAATCTAAAAGAACCAAGGTTCTTTGTGAGCAACGTGATGCTAAATACCTCTAGAGTAGGAGTAACGACATTGAATAGAGGGCACAATGACACAAAGTATTGCTAGTAGCGCCTACCTACCCTGTGGGGTCAGGGAGCACTAGAAACAACAATCGTGCGTGTGGGTTGAGAAGTGTTTCGATTTTGAGAAGGTGGCATCATCATAGTGTTAGGTTGGGTCGACCTATAGATGCTGACTTAGGAAAAGGGCCTATGTGGTGTAAAATCCTTAAAGAACTCCTTAATATGTAAGGCTCTCTGGAGTGCATCCTCTAGAGAATCAAAAAAACATAACTCAACCTCCTGCTTAATATCATCCCCAAGGCCAAAATTTGATCTTTGAAATGTGTGTGAGGGATCTTATGTGAGGCTTACTCGTAGCATACGGCCATCAAACCTGACAACACATGAGGTTACAATGGATGTTTGCTTAAGAATGCCCAGTTGATCATAAAGCTAGTTTCTACAGCTAGTAAGAGATTTCTTTTTCAATCTGACTTTCATAATGGTCACTGTAATGGGTGGTTTCTTCATATGTTCAATTTTTTGCTCAAACACGTGACATCTCCTAGTAGGATCAACTAATTTCATCTAATCAAACCGAACATTATCTTTGCCACTCAACCTATACCACTCGAAGTAATCTTCCAATTGTCAAGATAATCATTAAGGGCCTATTGGCCATGGACAAAATGACCTCCAATATTTTTTAAAAAATAATAATAATTAAATTCCTTTTCATCCTTCATACACAAACTCCAACATAAAAAATTCAGAGTTAAAAATATCATCAACTCTACTTGTGGGAAACTACACTTCCATATAAATTGACATGTATGTGGTCGTAAGTCTAGTAGGTGCATAATAAAGTGCAGGAAGAATACCTTAAAGTGATCTGATACATAAGTTCTTAAAGTTTTGTAGGTGACTAAGTCGTATCATGTCATCAATAGGTTACTTACCTAAGAGTTTCAATCTTATTGAAATTGTTATAGTAATGATTAAACTTCTCATTAATAATATCCCTAAATGCATTCATACCACCCTTGAATGTGTTTAAATCTTGGGCAAGTTCCAAAAGTCACTTTTAGCAATGTGTTTGGAGGTAGCAATTTCAATTTTGCTGGCTTGTTTTTTGGCCTTGACAAAGGTTATATAGAAAAGGATGTAGATAGAGTTCACAAATTACCTTAATTGATACCAAAAATAAATTAATATGATATTCAAAATAAATGGTAAAATTACAAATGACTTGATAAAAATATTTTAAGTTTTAGTACATGCCGTAGAAAGTAAATATGAGTGATGCGTGTAGAACTATGAAGCACGAGTACGATACGGTGATGCGGATATGATACGATACGGATATGGCGATACGATAAACATAAACAAAGTAGGATACATATACATCGGGATACGACTGTTATATATATATGTATAATATGTTATATTATCATATTTAAAGCAAAATTCTATAGTAGATGAGAATGACTTATACCAATTGTTGCTATAAATTTCAAAAACATTTTTAATTTTTTTTCAAATTAACTATATTTTTCTAAACATTTTTTATATCACTTAAAGTAATATTATGGATAATTTAATTTAAGAAAAATATCTTTTAACTACTGAATTTTAAAAAATTTTAAATTTAAAATAACATCATAAGATTTATTTAAATTACTTTCCAACCTATCAGATTACTTACATGAAATAAGAGTTTAAATATATATTAGTAGATTAGTTTCATTTTCAATTTAAATTTAATTCAAATCGATTAGCTTAATACAAACAAGATATAATAATAACACAGATGATGTGATATAAACCAAAATATATTAACTTGATTAAACTATATATACAAGCCTCTGACTAAATGAATAGATAAAAAAAAGCCAAAATTTTATATTTTTCACAATATGAGTTTGATTAAAGTAAAAAAAATATGATAGACATCCAATAGAAGCAGAGACAATATCGATTAATATAGAAAAAACAGAAATATCACTAGTATCTGTAAGATTACAAAAAAAGTTAGCAAAAATAAATGACATAGCTGCTTACGAATACCAAATCTATGTATAAGTTGTTCTTTATATATGAGATATTTTTATATTTTTTATCGTATGAGTTGAACCGACTATTTTAACATTTTTTCTCTAATTAGAAGAATTGGGAACTACTAGATAAGTATCGAGAAAGTATCGAAAAGGTATCGAGGAAGCATCAGATTTTTAAAAAATAAAAATAAAAATTGATATGCCACGTGACATATCGGATACGCATCGGTAAAGTATCAATGAGTATCGGTATCTGATACGGATACGATACGGATACGTTAGGTTTCATAAAGTATTGGTACTTCATAGGTGTAGAAGGCACAAATATGATGTGAAAATTTGGGGTTTTCCAGCTCCCTTAGACCTCAACGTGAGCCAAATCATTTAAGAGGATAAAGGCACGTGGCTAAAGCATACTAGCGTGCGATGAGGCATATAGACGAGGGCGAAGCATCGAATTGGATGAGAGGGTAAGGTGGTGAGGGTGCTGTGTTGCAGCAAATGCAAGGCAATGCTGTCGAACTGAAGAATGTGTAGTGGAATTTTCAGCTCTACTACCAACAAATATAGACAAGAAGAGGATGGAGAGAAGTAGATGAAGAGGAGGGAGGAGAGGGGGGAAGAAGAGATGGAAGCAAGATTTGGAGTAAAATAGTTTTTATTTCATCCCAAGCTGCCACGACAAAGATTAATAGGGCTATCTATAATGAGTTTTCATCCCATAAAAAAGGGAAACAACCAAAAGCTAATCCAAATAATATACTTTCCTAAACAGATGCATAAAAGTGATTAAATGACATTATAATTACAACAGGATCATCAAGTTTTGATGGAGAAGATGAATTCATAAAATTGATCCTGATTGGTTGCCCAGCTTTACTGCTGCCACATATATTTTTAAAATTAATCAAAATGAGCTGTTGAGATTTCTCATTAAAGTGTGCTTCTATAATAGTTTATTATATCATTATTGCATGCTTTTCACTTTCGCCAACTGTTATTTGATATCTTCCAGTGTTATTAACCTTAAAAATAGTCTGTATAAGGTTTGTCAGATTAAATATTAATGAAATATTCTTCATGAGAACCCATGAGGTCACTCTGTGCAGATTATAGGGTAAATCATAGCTGATTCCGTATCTTTAGCTTTTGTCTTTGAGGGGAAATCACATATAACTGATGCTGTTTTAAATGAACACAATTAGGTGTGTACAACTAAAATAGATCCCCCTCCCTTGCTTGGTTTTAGATTCTATATTTCAGGTGCAAGGAAGGCACAATTTGGCAGGAAAATTTGCAATCCAAGGAGTTAGCCTTATTGTATTTCCTTAATGACAATGAGAAAATGCAGGCAAGGGGAATGTAGGACGATTTGAGTAGGAGCAAAAACATCATTACCTGACAAGGAATAAACAGAACTCTCTGAGTGCTTCTCTGATATGGAGACAAGAACCTTTCAGCTAGATTACAGGTCACCCGTCGAAAATCACCGACATCATCAACCAAATTGGCTTTCTCCAACCTCTGTCCAATACCATGAACCATAAAGACTAAATGACCAACCGGCACCTAAGGAAAAAAATGAAAGAACATGAATCTAATATCAAGTTTGTATAATTTGGAAGTTCACATTGCTCATCTTCAACAAAATCCCAAACCTTAACCACATCTTTATTCAGGTCAACTTAAGTCGATGCTCTTTGTAATCGCAAGTCAAAGTGATTTGGGTTAATTTGGGATTAAATTTTCTAAATTCTAATTAATGCAAACTACTAATCTAAATGATGACACAAGCAAGAATAATAGTGAGATGAGCTTCACATAAAAATTAAAGACATTTGACCACCCTAGAATTCTTAGGCCTCCACCCATCATGTTAGCACATGAAATTCATCTGACCCCAAGCTTCAATTAAGTTCAAGATGCAACAACAAGAAGAACCCTAAAACAGGTGAACCTCCAAGCTAGTAACATCAATTGGTGAGAATAAGCAAGAAATTGAACACAAATGAGCACAAACTTAGTCCATTCATGAAATTTATCCCAATAACTATCCAAGTTCAAGAGAAACAAGGAGATGCAAAAACTATCATGCTAGGGAAGCAAAATATGAGCAATCAAAGGGAATAAGGAGTAAATCTAGATAACCATAAGAGAACAAAATAAACAACAATGAAGGGAAAATCGGTGAGGGAAAATAGCTATGGATACTATGGGAATAAGATAACTCGACAACCCATTCCTGATCAGCAACTATCTTGTGCGGACGAGGACTGACGTCGTACCAAAACTCTATGATCATCGTTGCATCGATCGAAACTCCACAACTCGGTGCGGTGGCTGAAATGGAATGGTGGAGGTGGGCATGATGTCAAGTGGTGGTTCTCATGGTATTGGAAAGGTCTAGGGCCTTTTGTGAGCTCTCCACCAGAAGGGGAGTAGGTGGCCAGCATAGCAACCTGAGCAACGAATGTTGTGTGCTCAAGAAATGAAAATTAACAAATGTACATGACAATAAGGGATTTTCTTCTTTTAAAGCATATTGAAATCACATTTTGCCCTAAAGGGTTGAACTTTAGGGGCACCCCATTAGGGGACCCCTAAATAAATAATCCTCTCTGATTAAATACTTAAGAGTCAGACTGAGAGGGTGCCCACAATATACTCAGACTCCAAGGCATTGAACCTAGTGACCCGAACATGCATAGTGTGCAAGATCGTACAGACATTCGGTTAAGGGCGTTTACTAGTTCATTATCTACACTAGCATTATGCCTGAGTACAATGTGTTCTCTTGTATAACACAAACCTACTTAATTGTCGAGCACTGAGATCCTATGAAATACCAATACTTCGTGAAACCTAACGTATCTATATCGTATTTGTATCAGATACCAATACTCTCTGATACTTCACCAATATGTATCTGATACACCACATAGCGCATCAATTATTATTTTTATTTTTAAAAATTATACTTGCCCAATACTTATCTGATACACTCTGATACCTCTAACTAGAGAAAAATATTGAAACAGTTGGTCTAACACACAATAAAAAATAAAAAACATCTTATACATAAAACACAACTCATGCATATACTCAAACATTAAAATTGAGAGAGATACATTGAGCCCACGCAATTGGGATCACAAAAAGTTTCACGCAAACTAATAATTCGGTAGTAAAAAAAGATTTGGTATCCACAAGCTATTGCATCATTTATTTTAGGTGATTCTTTTTTGTGGTTTTACAGATACTAATGACGGTTCTACTTTTTCTATTTCAATTGATAATATCTTTACTTCTATTAAATGCCAATCATATTTTTTACTTTAATCAAACTCATATTAAAAATATAATAGGATATTAGCCATTTTTATTTTATCTATTCATTTAGTCATAGACAAGAAGAGAGAAGAGCATGTTTCCACTTTGATCAGATTAATATATTTGAATTTATGTCACAAGTTTTAAGTTGTTATCAATTATGTCACGTTTGCATCGAGCTAATTGATTTAGGTAAGATTTAAATTAAAGTTGAAACTAATCTATTAATACATATTTGAATTCTTATCTCACTTAGATAATATGTGATAAATTGAAAAGAAACTAAATAAACTTTATGACATTATTTCAAATTTAAAATTTTTGAAATTTAATAGTCATTAAAAGACGTTTTCAATTTTTTATGTTGAATTGCCCATATATTATTTTTAATGATATCAAGAATGTTTGAAAAATTGTAAGTAATTAAAGAAAATTTTAAAAAAAATTTAAAATTTATAGCAAAAGATGTATACCTCATTCTGATCTACTATGGAGCTGAATCTAAAATATTAAAATGACATATTATACTTACATATATAACAGTCATATCCTGACATATCTGTATCCTACTTTATTTCAAATTGGGCATATTGTCGTATCCGTATCATATCGTATCATAGCTGTCTTGCCATATTGTGCTTGTGCTTTCTAGTTGAGAACTTTTGAGAATTCAAATACTTTTGTGTTTGATATTCCGAATGCAAGACAAACTCTGCAGTAACGAGGTAGTGATGCCAAATAACAGATTGCTTACACCACAATATCAAATTTCTTATCATAGAATGAGTACCTTTGTCACGCTTCATTTAATTTCTCACTAAAATATACAACAGGGTAATCTTCCAAACTAAGCACTGCTCAAATTCCTACCCAAAGCCATCATAGGCTACCTAAAAAAACCTTTTAAAAATCGAGAAGTCTCGGAATTGGGGATTCCGTTAATTATATCTCATTTGTGTTGAGCTTTTTTTTGGCTCAATACAAATTTTACCGGTAAAAATCAATTTTATTCACATCCGACATAAATACAAATATTATAATTAACTTTATTTTACATTTTACACACTCCAAATATTAAACTAAATTTCTTTCCTATTAAATTAATAAAATAAAATATTTTTTCTATTGTCCAAAATTCAACCCTCGAACCAAATGAGGCTTTAATTACCTGGAAGCCTCAATCACCAATTGGTGTCCACTAAAAATGTACCCTTTAAACAGTCATTAATTGGAGTAGCAATCAAGCAAAAATCTCTAATGAATCAACGATAAAACGTGGCTTTACCGTGGAAGCCACGAGCATCGTGGATATTCTTGGGAGTAGGCCACTCCCAGATAACAAAACTTCTGGAGGAATCAATAGAAACTCCCTTGACAGACACAATAAACCTCAAAAAGCAAATTGAAGGTGCCATGAAATGACACTTCTTTAAGTTCATGTAAAGTTTTCGCATTGCAGGAAGACAAAAACCTCATGGAGATGATCTAGGTGTTCCTTCGCGGATTAACTGTAGATCAAGATGACAAAATACATGACGAAGAAAACACCAATTAAGGGACGCAACACTTGGGCCATCATCCTCACGTGTTGGGAGCATTGGAGAGATTGAACGACATAACAAGCCATTCGTAGATACTATCTTTTGTTTTAAATGTCGTCTTCCACTCATCTCCGTTATGCACCCTAATTCGGTGATAACCACTACGTAGGTCAACTTTCTAAAACACTCGAGCCCAGCTATTGTGTCAAATAAATCATCTGATCGAGGGTTTGGGAACCAATACTTGACCATAATTTTACTGATGACTCGCGAGTCGACAAACATGCGCCAACTACCACCCTTCTTCGGAGTAAGAAAGGCTAGTATGATGCAATGGGAAGGCTTTCACGAATGAAGCCTTTCTTTAATAAATCTTGCATCTGGGGTTGAAGCTCAGCTTGCTCATCAGGGCTTATCCGATAGTGGGGTAAATTCAACAGTGATGGGGCCGGCAACAAATCGATAGCATACTGGATATCTCGCATGGAAAGTAGCTCGTCTAGGAGCATCTCAGGGCACAGGTCAGAAAAGTCATTAAGAAGTCGGCTAATCTCCTCAGGAACCTTAGAGACTGTCGACTGGAGTGAGATTAATGCGTAGATGGGGCGAACTACCTTGTGTTCCCTTTCCATCTCTCTCATAGATCAGATGGAGGCTCTTCTTTCTTTTAGATGGCACCATTGACTTTTTAGCTACGCCACATGGAGTCTCGCATGGTGGTGCAAGTGTAAACACAATTTTCTTGTCCTTGTGCTTAAACACATAAGTGTTAGTACAATCATAGCGGAAAACATCATGATCATACAACCAAGGTTATCCAAACAGCTCGTCACATCCATAAGAATGGACGTCGCACCACACTTCCTCTGAGTAAGCCCCTAAAGTAATAAGTCCCTTACAGTGTTGAGAAACAAACATGGAAGTCTAATCAACCCATACTACTTTATAAGATTGTGGATAGAATTCAAACTTCAAACTCACTCGTGTCACTGCAGCAGCCAAAATGACGTTCATGCAACTCCTGCTACCAATGATAAGCTTGTAAGATTTATCCTTGCACTTGAAATACATCTGGAAGATAGTGGTATGTCGCCAGTCAAGCTCACTATGGGAAGTAGCTAGGACGCACTGCATTACAGCGGTTTTTATCTCATCTAAGGCCTCCTCAACCTTAGAAGATCCCTCACAAGTATCAGGAATGTTAACTTCCTTGTCCGATGCTTGACGCTCCTTATCATCCTCACCCACTGCATCCATGTGCAAGTTCCTTGTCGAGCACAAATGAGCACAATAATCAGTCTTGCTGCATCTAAAACATATGATGCTCGTGGCCTTGGAGTCCGACACGGTAGCAACTCCTTTACCCTTAGTATCAACAAGGAGGGGTATTCTTGCGAGGCTAGGCAGAGGTCTCATATAACTATAAGTTAAGGGAAGGTATTTCATTCGCAGCATCTCCATCTCGTACTCTATAACCCAACGAGAGGATGACCAGATTGTAGAAGTTGTCACTCAATATTGATTTTATA
>KZ451980.1:1790644-1804640 GCA_002786265.1 Apostasia shenzhenica
AAAACAAGAGATGATTGTAGAGATAGGGATGCTAACCCAATAATCAAGGACATGAGTGAGATGAAATGGAGTGCCATGGGTGAAATTTACTAATGTGATAAGGTGAGTTGAGGACAACGCCATGCAAGGTGAAAGAAGAGAAAAACTGTTACAAGAGATTGCTATCCAACTATAACTATTGTTGGGATTCATAAGTGCCATAATGCCATAAGGTTTCAATTTGCAGGTGGAGATCGCGGATGTCTCGCATATGGAATAAGTGCATACCTAGAAATAGTGAGCATTCCTAAAATAATTTTATGTATAAAGTTAGGGTGATGCCTCAACGTTGGAAGTTTAAGGTTCTTTATGGAGTCATAGTCTACTGTTTGACCTCTAAGAGGCCCTTGCAATGTAAAATATGAAGATGTAAGTCAAGATGGTAAAGTGAACGAGGAGAACAAGTAATGTTTATGGAATATGATCAGTTAAATATGACTGTTATGATAAGTGCATCCCGGCGTAGCTGGGCCGTTGATGATGATACCCCACGTCTCCTTGGTGGTATCTCTCACCATTATCCGGCTCTTCGCCCGATTTGTTAATAAACTTTTTTTTACATAGTAGTTGCATGTTTGCTATTGTTGCTTCAAAATTACAAATTGTTTGTGTTGTGTTGTGAGAGGAGAAGAAAATTCACATCATTCTAACTTTTTTTGGCCTTTAGGAAAAGGGTAACGGAGGGTCATTGTAAATTGTGGCTACTATGGTGCTTCTTGAGGGTTTAGGGTTTTTATTGATAGTGCGCCCAATGTGACCCGATGCTACTCTCTTGTCCTTCCCCTCCAAATTTGCCGTTGGAATCGCCAAGCTTAATCTTTGAATCTTGATATTAGATTTGTAATTACAATCAATGGTAGATCAGCCGATTAATTTCCATTAACCGATATATGGGATTTATTGCCAGAGGGTTAGAGTTGCTAGTTGGGAAATCCCTATGAAGAAGTGGCTCCGGCACCGGTACCGCCGCCACCAGCCGCCGCCAGCCCTTACATCCGTCGCCAGCCATGTAGGGCTGCTGTCGCGGTCGTTGTTCTGGCGGCTCGCTAACCACAGAAAAGTACAGGCAAGAAGAGGACAATCACGACAGAAGAACAGGAAATACTCAGATGGGACGCCTTCAACTGGAGAGCCTCTGAAGTTATGCTCCAAGATGCTTATTGTCGCTGTGTCAGAGATTGTTGTGAAAATATGGAAAGGTGGGATTCGCTGTGCATGAATTTGTCTGGGCTACGTCGAAAAACGTATGATAAAATCAAATTGATGCAACTTCTACAATCTGGGTACTCCGTCGTTGGGTTATAGAAGTAGCGAGATGAGATCTGGCGAATGAAATACCTTCCTTAAACTTATATTTATCGAGACGCTCTGCCTATGACCTCCAAGAATACCCTCCTTGTGATACTAAGGGTAAAAGAGTTACCGTGGTTCGGACTCACCTTAGAAGATCCCTCACAAGTATCAGGAATGTTAACTTCCTTGTCCGATGCTTGACGCTCCTTATCATCCTCACCCACTGCATCCATGTGCAAGTTCCTTGTCGAGCACAAATGAGCACAATAATCAGTCTTGCTGCATCTAAAACATATGATGCTCGTGGCCTTGGAGTCCGACACGGTAGCAACTCCTTTACCCTTAGTATCAACAAGGAGGGGTATTCTTGCGAGGCTAGGCAGAGGTCTCATATAACTATAAGTTAAGGGAAGGTATTTCATTCGCAGCATCTCCATCTCGTACTCTATAACCCAACGAGAGGATGACCAGATTGTAGAAGTTGTCACTCAATATTGATTTTATACGTTTTGACGTAGCCAGACAAATTCATGCAAGCGAATCCCACCTTTCTATTTTCAAACATCTTGACACAGCGAAATAAAGATCTTGAGCATACTTCAGAGGCTCTCCATTGAAGGCTGTAGCGAGCCAACGACCGACGACAGCAGCCCTTACAGTGGCGGCGAGATGTAAGGGCTGGCGGCGGCTGGTGGGGCGGTGGCCAGGAGCACTTCTTAATTAGGGATTTCCAACTTAGCAACTCTAACCCTCTTGGAATAATCCCATATATCGTTAATGGAAATTAATCGTCTACATTGATTGTAATTAATCTAATCAAGATTCAAGATTAATTGCTTGGGATTCAAGCAATGGAGGAAAGAGAGTAGATGGGTCACATTTGGGCCATTATCAATAAATAAAACCTAAACCCTCAAGAAGCACCATAGTAGCACATTTACAATGACCCTCGTACTTTCCTAAAGGCCAAAAATAGATGATGTGAATTTTCTCTCTCTCAAAACAACACAAACAATTGTAATTTTGAAGCAAAATAGAAAATGCAATATATGTAAAAAAAAGTATAACAAAATGGGCAAGATAATGGTGGAGATTACCACCAAGCTAGACGTGCTATCATCATCAACGCCAGTACCGGGGATGCACTGTATCATAAAGTCATATTTAACGATCATATTCCAAAACATTACTTGTTTTCTCCTCGTTCACTTTACCATCTTGACTTACATCTTCATATTTACATGCAAGGGCCTCTAGAGGTCAAAAGTAGATATGACCAAAGAACCTTAAACTTCCAACTTGGACATCCACCTACTTTATAATAAAATTATTTTAGAATGCTCTATTCTAGTATATCCATATGAGAATCCGCATCTCCGTGCAATGAACTTATGCATATGGCACTTGATGACCCAACAATAGTATAGTTTGGATAGCAATCTTGTAAAGTTTTCTTTCAACTTGATGGGTGCCTACCTATCAATAGAATTTCACCCATGGCACTCCATTTCATCTATCATGTCTTGATTATTGGGTTAGCATCCCTATCTCTACTCCCCAATATCTGGATTAAAATATCAAAAAATACTTGTACACAGTTACATAGCTTCTTTTGTTCTATGCATTGGATACATTCTGCTCAGTAAAATAGTCAGACAATAACATAAAGAACAAACTAATGCATCAAGTCAACAGCTGGAGCTGATTGTCATCATCAAATTTATTAACTTGATTTCATAATTTTGAACCATGCCCAATGTCTTTTACAGAAATGAATCAATCAGTACCCACATTTTATCTCCATGGTATTATTGAGTTTATCAGTCTAGTTTTAAGTTAAAAAAAAAAGACAGGTAGCTCACATGTGATTTATGTAGCCAACTGCACTTAGTGGGATTATGACTTACTTCTTGTCATTGTTGTTTTCTAAATATTTATCTAGTTATACATAAATAGAGTGCTCAAGTTCAAAAATAGCATGTAAGACCTCAAAAAACAACGATGCAACATGCTTGAAGTTGTGCTGAGTGACAGTAAACACAGAAGAATTTTATAACATCTTCACATGCTCTTTCAGGACCTAAGTTGCAAGTAATTATATTTACCAACATATTCTGGCATATAGATCATGGACGATGAAAGTTCTTAGCCAAAAGCTTACATCCTCAAAAGCATACCTGAGAACAATAGTCATCCATTTCTTCCTCCTTTTGTTGCCGCAGCTCATCCTGCAAAAAAATATAGGCATATGAAGAAAATTCTAATAATGCCATTGGTCATTAAACCGGCAGCAACTATAGATAAATATATATATACATATATATTATATGTATATATATATATATACATATATATATATAGAGAGAGAGAGAGAGATTTCTGTTGATTGCCTGTGCGTGTCCTTATTTATTTCCGAATCAATGTAAACTTGGTCTAAATCGCATGGTGCCTTTAAAACCGCAGATAAATATAGAGGCACTACATAAACCACTCCCGGTAAAAGACACGTTTCTGATACCAAGTGCTAGAATATAGCTTCTTTTCAATTTCTTATTAAGAATAATATCTGAATTTGAACTAATAAACCAAGTGTTCTAAATTATTACCAATTTCTCCACAGCAGAATGCTAATTAATGTCATTATACCTTCAAGAACACTGGATATGAAGGCTCAGAATCTTTAGTATACATGCAAGGGAGTACTAGCAGCATTTGCTTCAAAATCCGCAACAGAAACAATTATTAGTATCTTCCCAAATAAACTTAGAAACTGATTATGGATTAACCAACTTTAAGAGAACATAATTCCTTTTTTTCTTTTCAGATAGAGTATATAGTTTCCAAACTATATGAACATGGCCCAGGCTCGAAACATCAGTAATTTATCTTAAGAATCAGCTCCAGAAATATCTTATGTACTAGGTAAATTAACAAACGTAAAGAAGAAGAAAACGATTACGGAAATGACCTTAATCATGGTTGTAGTTGTTATAATCAAATTTTATCTTTTCCACTACAATTGTGGGCCATAAATATGGTTGTTCACAATGAAAAATATAAATGTGAAAACTACGTAGTGTCCATATCCACAGATAAACGTTCGACAGAGTTGCTTCTAATACATTTTTGTCATCCTTAGCAAACTAAATGAAACTAACCTGAGTTGGCTTTGTAGAACCTGAGGTTTGAAATCCACGCCTCAATTTAATCCCATTGCCCCGTCCAAGAGCAAAACTGGAGGTATCAAAGACCAACCAAGCCTCCCAAGTGTCATCCTCCCCAGTGAAAAGAGCATGCAAGCCCTAAGTAGAAAGTGATGTTTTAGCATTCCAACCACAAAGTGTTTCTGTAAACTGATAATCAGAATATACCACTTCTGCTATTCCTTGCAAATCAACACGGGCAGCAAAAAGACCAGAAGGTTGAAATGTTCTGCGATGCCATACCTAAATGAATAGGTAACAAAAAAAGAAATTATGCATAAAGAATGGAAATACAATATGCAAAATAAGTAGAAAACAAGATGACGATCAAATTAAACATAATAATCACTGGCAATTCATAGGAACCAAACACCTTTTCAAAGAATTCTAGTAGTGGTATATAATGTCAAACAAAGCTCCATCACAGAAGAAATACAGAAGTGAATGGGTAGACAATAGATAAATATTGTAGAACGTCGGTGCAAGTTAGGGTTTTGGATGAAGGAAAAAAGATGAAGAATTTCGAAATAAAATAAAATAAAATTATGAATTCAAAGATTTTCACCTGAGCCCTATACCTTTCCTTTCGGAGTTTAAAAATTGATCCAATTTCAAATTTTATTTTATTCATAAGATAATGAAATATATATAGACTCCAGCCTTATAAATCAGAAATCTTTAACGTCATAACTCTAATTTAGCAGAGTGGAAGTAAAAAATCAAATAAAAAAATAAATATAAAAATTTCTAAATTTAAGTTGATAGATTTGGTCAAACTAAAGATAAAATTTAAACTAATTAACTTACTCAAATAGGCTCGATTAGTCACCTAAAATGATTCAAACAAAATAAATCGATCAAATTAGCTTGTTTTACTAGATCAAATCTAATAACACTCAATAATCCAAATTGGGAGTGCAAAATCAACTCTAGTGCATCTTTGATACTAACCATAACGGGCTCCATGGATAGCTGCACCAACCCTCCAGTGGTCAACCCCACCATGGTAACTCTCCAATATACTTGGATCAATCTAATGCAAGTCATTTATATGTTGTACAAATGACTCAAGAGACACATGATCTAATATACATAGATAAAGGAATAAGATCTATAAGAGTCTTAGGCTTGTAACTATGCACGAACTCAAATGGACTCATGCCTATAACCTATTAACATAATGATAATGTGCAAACTCAGCTTGAGGCATGATAAGATCTGAATTTCAACCATTACTACCAATTGGATACCTAAGAAGATTCCCAAAACTCTGATTAATCACTTCATATGCTCACCGATTTGTAGGTAAAAAGCAATAGAGAACATAATCTTACTACCTAACATATGTTAAAGGTTTTTCAGAAATAACTCGTGAACCTCACATCCTTATCAGAAAAGAAAAGAATTTAGATAAACCATGTAACCTCACACCATCATGGAAACATCTTGCTATCCTAGATGCATCCTACATGGTAGAAAATGTGTCATTTTAAAAAAACAGTCTACTACAATGCATATAGAATCATGTTTAGCACCACTACAAGTTAACCCAAGAATAAAATAGATAATGATGTCCGACCAATGATGATTAATAAACTAGACGAAGCATCTCAATATAAGAAAGAAATGGGGTACACTCTTTTCCAACCAAAACACTTCAATACGAGTGTTTACATGATGTTTCGCAGTTGCATCCCAACCGTCCACATGGCACTTAAGTGAACTACCTTAGATACCTACCGAGAATAGGTTAGCATAAAAATTAAGGATTCAACTTGGATCAAGGCCCCACCTTAGATCGAGTTCCCACCTTGGATCATGGTCCCATTCCAGCTAAGGTGTCATCTCACATTGAGGTCCTATATGGTACTTCTTATAGTTATACAAACTTCATGTTACAAAGTCATAGTAAATATAGTCAAATAAATGCCACATCAACATGCTTGTTCCCTTCTTAACTTGCAACTACTAACTCTAAAATAGTAATAATTAAAATAATCTCGGCTCATCTCAGCCATACTAGCTTGTTCCCAACACCTAGTCTATAACGTCCAGCTCCTGGTCAATAACAATGTAATCACATACTATCAAAAAACAATATAATTACATAGAATGCCATGTGGCATTTCCTCATTACTTGATAGTGACATCAGCGATCAAAATTTTCGTTGTTATGACTAACAGTTCCGCCTACTACCAACTACCTCCATCTGTAACTTGTCATCTTCAGTTATAAATAGAGGTCACCACCTCATGTTTTAGAAATGAAATCGGCATCTACATCAGATTCGCCATCTGCACTATAATCATCATATTCCCAGTTTTCCCATTAAAAGTAAACTTTGTAATTATCTTTGACGAATTTTCATTTTGGCTTAGTGGAACATTACCTTGAGTCAACCAATGGACATAAGAAGATCTCTCCAAACTACCTAAATCTCTTGCCCCTTTGTTTACTATTTCTATTACTTGATTATTACTCTATCTCTTATTGAGAATTCATAAATGCTGAACAAGATGGGCAATCTCGTAGCCCTCGCGAGTAGATGGCTAAGGGTGTTGTATGCGGTGAAAGCTACTTTTTCTCACAATCAAAGTGACAAAAGGTCCAGAGCTTCTTTTACCACCCATGATCAATAGATCGACAGAGCTTTAAGGTCGATTGATCATCTAGTAAAGATGGCCAACCATCTCATCACATCCAGGCCATGGCAATCATTGTCGCTATGTAGACTCTGTTGATGATTCTCAACAGAAATAAGAGGTACCTCCAGTTCTGATCCCACCAGCTTAGGCAACACCTTAAGTAGCACCTCAAATTTAGGCATCAGCTCAAGTGGTGGCTCCACTTCTGACACCGGAAGTGCCGGTAGTTATCTCTCTGTCAGCTCCTTCAATGAATCCTATTCGGGCGCTGGAAGCACCATTACAACTGATTCCTCCGCCACATCAGTTCCCCAAAGTTAAGCACAAGTAATACCGTTCTCACTTGATAGGGTACCGAGGTATCTTTATTTCCTTCATAGATACAAGTCTCACCTCCTCCAGTGGCACAATTCATGCCACCTTATTGGCAATAGCGAATGCAGCTTCCACTCGACAACCATACTGAGTGTGGAACTCTTTATTGCGGCCAAGTCCCTACCCAACGGTGTTTATCAACCATTCTCGCTAGTCCTTAAACAACCAATCTAGGTGGCCGCTATGGCTGCCCAATTGGGTTTCTTCCTCCTACCTTGCCTTTATGCAAAAAGGGGAGCAATCATTATTTCCTGAGGATGCAAAATCCCGAATATGGTGTTGATGCCTTCTTTGGGCCTACAGAAAACAATGTGGCATTTTGTGATGCCATTCGGTTGGGTTGAACACTTGTTCGCTTCCAACCGCCAAAGATAGACACTTATGATGGTAAAAAATACTTTTGCAAACAAACACAATTTGAGTTAGCCAAAAGGTACTCAATTCTAGATGAAGCAACAAGTGCTACCACTTCTCCCACTCATTTAAAGAATTGGTGCTCAATTCATTCATCAAGCTCCCACGAGATTACATTCAATCTTTCAAGCACTTAATATAGGAGTCGCTCAATTCATCAAAAGGTTGAGGTTGGTAATCTTCGATAGAATTCCCTTCAATTTTAAACAATGGGAGAATGATAACCAGTGGGATTATACTAACAACTTTGTCGCTACTACGAAATTGAAGACATCGACCTTAGAGTAACAATGTATAACTACCACAAGGGACTTAAGAGATGAAACCTCGAAGCTAGAGTGAATTGGTTGCTATAGCCAGCCATTTCACCCAATAAGGATGGTGATAACAATAAAAAATAGAGGAGAGTGATTATTCCAATTTCAAGCCTCAAGAGAAGCTAAAAAGAAGTTAGCCAAATAATAGCAAAAGTTAGGATCATGTCTAGGGGGAGACACGGCCAAAGGGCATTCGGGGTCAGCAACCTTGCTTTCTTGGCCGCTCGTCTCACTGCGATCCCACAGCTGAGCTCCTTCAACATCGCCCTTCATCTCACCCAGCTCAGTCTTGGTCGTAGGAATCACCACTTGGAGAGGCGAGATGAATGCGCACTTTCGTTCCAGTCACTCCATCAACATCTGAAAAAAAAGGGTACTTTTATGAGTAGTTTGTCATGCAAATGCACTCATCCATGTCGATCCCCTTAAAATCCTCGTGCCTCAAGAGACCGCGATTGAGTAGAGCAAACCCCAACAAGTTCACCAAAATTTCCGAGGCTACCTTGATTATCACGTGGAACTCCAACAAGCGCCGAAATTCTTTGAGCACGGCTTCTAGGGGTGGCAATTTGTACTCATACCCGATTAAATCACTCGGACCCGCCCCTAATGGGATGGGTATGAAAACTAAAATTTTACCCGCGACTCGCAACCCGCCCCACCCCGTAATGAAATGGGGCGGGTTCAAGTATGAATAAACCCGCCCCGCCCCGCCCCGTTATGCATATGTTTTTATCTATTCTTATATAGAGTCAAATAAAAAAAGTGCATTGAAAATGAAGAAATGTAAGACCTTGCTTTCATAGTATAATATTCACCATGTGGCTATGATTTTTGTTGTTTCAAATAGAGTAAAATAATTCGATTTTCATTAACATTAGTGAGGAAACGAGGCGGGGCAGGGCGGGTACGGGATTGTGAAAACTAGAATAGGGTCGGGACGGGGCGGAGCAGAAATGGGTATAGGGCGAGTATGGGTAATGAATAATATATAGCGGGGCGGGTATGGGTATATATAAACCCAACCCAAACCCGCCCCGTTGCCATTCCTAACGGGCTCTCGATGCTAATCCAGCAATTCTTCAAGGAGACACGAGTTTGACTTCTCTTTGAGTAGACTCCCCCCTTGTTCGGCAATACAAAGGCATTGTTCGACAGTACGAAGGCATTGTTTGGCACTTCGCAAGCAGAGCTCCATCTCTTTGGCCCTCCTCTCTTGCACCATAGCCTCCCTTCCAACGACTTCCTAGGTCTCAAGCCTGCGAAGAAAGTTGAAATAGGGACGCCGAGAATCAAAACATACGAAAAGAGAAAATTCTCCCTTATCTCCCGCAATTCTTCACTTCCCTGAGCGCTAAGAGCCGTTACTGAGTCAAGTAGCCTCTTCATCACCAACAAAGGCAGCCTCTTCTCCACTGCAATAGCAAGCGACATCCGGATCCTCGCCCACCTCGCGTTGCCCTTCTACTTCATCACGCCATCAATATAGTCCAGGTCGTCCTCCCTTTCCCGACCCAAGGCCGCTCGCCCCTCCTTTTTCGTGCTTGTGCCAATTAGGACAAGCATGTCCTCTCATGGAAAACCCCCTTGCTCTCAACCAGCTGAAGGCGAAACCATTCTAACTTCAGCTTTAATCGACCTACATTTAAGAAAGGTCAAAAAAGGAACCAAACGAATCGAATGGAAAGAGTCTTGAGAGTTACCTATACAAACCCTGTTGTCTTCCTCCAAAAGCTTCAAGTAATCTTCCCATCATGGACACACTTTCGAATCTCGTCTATAGCTCAGAAGTGCGCATTCTCGATGCTGACACAGTCCTCCACAAAGTGTGCCTCGCTGACCCTTTTGGCAATCACAAACCTAAACCCTACAGCCGCCTCCTCTTTCTGCAATTGCTCCACCTGCGTTGCTATCGTTGCAAGGTCCTTCGTCTGCCGGACATACTTCGACTCTAAGTTGGCAATCGACTTCTCCGCCTCCGCAGTCTCTAGCCTCCTCAACAACACAAGCACCTCCGTGAGCTTACAGTCGACCTCAGGAACTTGGGCTCTTGACGCCACCTTCGACATGCGCTGGTCAATTTATCAAGCTGGTGACAGACGATGCGAGCGAAAACTTCTGAGCCCTGCGCTGCCATGAGTCCCAAGCAACGTTAGTTGCATCTCAAGCGATCCAATCAGACCCATGAAAGGCCCGGTAGGAAGCATAGGCACCTCTCAGTTCCCAAGCTCAATTGGTGACACTGTTGTGACAGTTAGCGGGGGAGTTGGCTGATCATCTCCGTCCAAAGAGATGGCGTTGTCCATTGTCGAGATAGTCCAGAACCTTTGCTGTCAGTTCCTCCACCCAACCTCAGCGAAACACGTGGCAGGTCTTTCGAGTCGCCGACGCCTCCTGCCTTGGAGATTGGGGAGCATGTTGGGTTAGCCAGGTAGATGCATGGCCTCTTTTGGTTGGGGTCAACAGGCAGCTCGCCAAGTCTCTCTGATGCCTTTTCTCTAACAGGGGGCCCCTAGATCCGCTCGTTCCACCTTACCGTTGGGGGAACTTCATCTTCGGCATCCTCATCAACTTTGCACACAAACAGAGACATTTGAATCAATTTTTGCAGGAAACCTGCCGATGTGATTGCAAGACTACGGGAAATTTATAAGGCTCATAGCGGACACGTGTCAGGATTAGATGACGGCACGTGCATCAATGCTTGCAATGCTCCTAAAGAGGCATGTTGTAGGAGATCAACACCATCTGAAGCATACATGCGTAACGCAGATGTGCAGTGTGCACAAAATACAAACATATAGACTAGGTGAAGGACATGGCTACCCGAATCGAAGATCACTTGCCGAACAGCCCCCCATTGACGGAGTCGTTTCAAACAACCTGACAAAGATCGTACAACATAATTGCTCCACATAGGTCTCACACACTCCAAGAGGACATTACCAGGCTGAGCTCTCCGCACTGTTACATCGACTCGGAATTCAATTCCCTCAATAACGGCCATCGCCCGATCATTTTTGAGGACATGGGCGATTGGGTGTTATACCTTCGAAATCCCTAATGCGACAAATAGCGACAGGTTCTCTCGCTATAAAAGCTCTTTGACTGAGGAGAAGAGGATCTTTTTTTTAACCCATTTAATGTTCGCCTAACCCTCAACGACCTTTTTTCGAGGTGCGTAGAGCCCTACCGGGCCGTGTAACCACTGTTGTTCTAGCAAAATCTTTTCAAGCCGCTCTCCAAGCAGACAGTGATATTTTGTTCTCGATTTTCATGTAAAAATCTTATTTTCCTTGTTCTACTCTTGTGAGCTGTTTGATTTTTCGTGCGTTTTCCTGCATCAACAAAAACAGTACTCAACTTGTTGATCGTCACAAAGCCTGAAGGTGCCAAGTATTAATTGTGAATGACCAACTCTATAAAATACATACAACAACAACAACAACCAAGCCTTAATACCACTAAGGGGGGTTCGGCTAAACTCTATAAATTACATAATAAAAAAAATTCTATAAAATACCTTACACCTGTCCTTTGACCTATCTTCGCCCTGAATAAGCCACTGAGGATGTGCAAGCTATCCATGAAGGTGATGCAAAGCATCTGTGATATCATCCTCATCAATGCAAACATCAACTTCATTAGAAGAGCTCGATTTGTGGGCTCTAGTTATCATATTTGATTTGCACCTTTTGTATTCTTTCATCATTTATTTTATGCCATTTATTTATTGAATTTTGTATTGAGGAATATAATGTATTTCTACATTTTAATTTTATTTAAGTGATTATGCAATGAGAACTTGATGCAATTTTTTGTGGTCATGTTTGAGAGACACATTTGTATTTTAGAGGACAAACATAACAATACTAGGATTTCTGGAGGTAGTTTTGTCAAAAACAGTGTAGGGCAGCTAGAACAAGGAGTAATGCTCTTGAACCAAAGCAATGAATTCTAAGATTACGCCTGGGATTACCTTAGTTGCTACCTAAGGTTGTGTTTGGGATTACCTTAGTTGCTACCTAAGGCTGCGCTTGGAATTTAGTAGTAACTATAATTTCCCTTCCTTTTACAACCTTGGTTAAGAGCAAATTGTCTGTCTCCTCTTCACCGTCAGAGAAAGGGGGAAGATAGACAGTCCAGATATCAATTTGTAGATCCTATTCTTGCCCTTCTCTTTGTTCATCTTCCTTGACTATTACCTTGTGTGCTTCCAATTGAGCAAGTGCCTGCTTCTTCATTATTCTCCTTATTGAAACAGTCCCGAGAGGCAGACCAACAACTAGTTGCACATCTAAACTTAGTTCACAATGGAGATATCGTTCTTAACACATACTAGGAAGTTCTAAAGGCGCCAAAATTATTGCCCTTCAATTTGGCCAGCAATCCATTTATTTCATCATCTTTATCCAAGTTAGGCTCACCGAACAAGTTACCCTCTCAAACCTCAGGGCATGGGCATATAAATTTCAAAATTTCCCCAAACAAAATAATTATCCCACTAGTCAAAACGAGAACTGCTAGCTCAAGTTTATAAAACCTTCCTGAACTTTGACCTCAAATTAAGACAACCCCCACATAAGTGGTATTTTCCACCCATGTAAAAAAACCCTTAAACAGGTCCAAGCTCAAAGGTAGGGCTGGTTACTGGACCGGACCGGACCGGACCGGTTCCGGTCCGGTTCCACCGGTTCCAAGTCCGGTTGGACCTGGAACCGGTCCGGTCCGGTTCCAACCGGTTCCGGTTGCGGATCCGGTCCGGAACCGGTTAGGTGGCCTTGGATCCGGTCCGAGTCCGGTCCGGATCCAGATAATTGGGTCGGGTCTGGTCAATCGGATAAATTAATTAAAAAATATATTTATTTATACATTTTATAAAAAAAGTATATATTTTGTAATATTTCTGACAAAATAAACATAAAAAAAATTCTAAGAAATTTTATTAATATTAACAAAAAATATTTACAAATATTTTACATAAAAATTTATTCGTCGTAGATACAAAGAATTTTTCTCGAGTACTCCTCTTCTTCTGAACTATTATCCTTAAATTCGTCCACGAAATTGTATTATTGATTTCGTGACTCAGTAGCAAACCAATCCTGTAGACAGGTAAGCATGCAAAGGGTTGCAAGAGACAAACTACTTCTGTAATCTCCAACTATTCTCCCTGTGGTGAAAAATGCTGATTCAGAAGCTACAGTTGAAGCTTGTGCTGCTAGTACATCTCGTGCCAAAGCAGTGGGATATTGCTTTGATAAGCTTTTCCACCACTCCAACAAGCTCATATCATCAAATTTCTCTGCGAGATGTAAATAGAATTGCAACTTGTTCAAATTTGTAGGGGCTTGATTCTGTGTTGTCGATTGCTCTCCAACAGTTGCTTTTCCCTTATCTGTAGCAATAGATCTTTTTGCCGCCGCCGATCTAAGAATGTTGAAAATGCCAGGCTTTTTCTTTGTTGCTGTTTGTATTTCCACTTGCTCCACATTCCTACTCACAACCTGCTCACTGTAATAAAGAGAAAACAACTTTTGGAGAGTTGTAAAAACTGATGCTTTTTCGGCATCAGTATTACTCCCCAAGAAATCAGAATATTCCGCGTAAAAAGCTTCAATAGCTTCGGTTCCCTGACGATGATCAAGAATAGCAGCTATTGAATATAAAAGTGGAATTTTTCCCCAATATTTTCTAAATTTTAATTCC